>PISW01007390.1:0-90742 GCA_004023785.1 Mungos mungo | reverse complement strand
TCTGTTAAAGGAGGCTTATTGACTGTCCAGGGCCTGCCATTTCAGGAATTATTCTCTTAATGATATCTCTCAGTTTCTCTTGTTGTGCCTGTGAGTATTTTATTTCCCTACTCTGCAATATTTGGGACTCGCCTTCTTGCACACTTTGGCTTGTTTCTTGGTGTAGTCCTATGAAGGAAAACAGACTGACAAACACCGAAGGAACAGAAGCACACATACACACAGACAAATCAAACAAAAAAACACATTACAGGGGGGAAAGAAAAGAAAGAAAATGGGAGTTAAAGAGACGAAAGGAAGAGAAGAAGAGAAAATAAGAAGAAAAGAGAAAGAAGAAAAGACAAAAAATATATTTAAAAGGGGGCCGGAGACAACAAAGGACAGTAGACCATTTAAAAGTGTATGACCAGTTTAGGGGAGAGGTAAGGATGAGATACAGGAGAATATATTCAGGTATCTTTGACGTTCTATTCTTTCTGGAGTCCGTATTTTCTCCTTCCGCTCTCGTAGATAAGCGTAATATCCCTCTCAGTTTGATAAATGGTGCGGACAGAGTTTACAGAGCTCCCTTCCTCTCCGCCATCTTCCAGGTTATGTTTTTAATGATGTGGAAACCTCAGTACTGTAACAATACTGTAAACAAAGAACACACGGTTCAAAGGCTGAAGTAGGAAAAATTGTGAATGCCTATGATAAAGATAGAGTAATTTCATAAATACATGTGTATATTCTTACCAGTCAAGAAGAGTAAATGACCAATCCAAAAGAAAATGAGGAAAGGATACAAATAAGTATTCATGAAGGAAATGTTTCTGGGTATGTTTCTGTGTGTGTACAAACACAGTGTTACAATGTGCACTTAGGATTTATGAGTGGGGGCAGTCTTCTTTTTATTCATAATTAAAGAAAGGACAAGTAAAACAATAAAATACGATTTTCACCTACTGGCGAATACTCCATGTTGGCGAGGGTGTGGAAAAGCCAACATTTTGATTTCAATTGCTATTGTTGAGAGCAATATGACTTCGTCTATCGAAATTTGCAAGGTGCATGCTTTTTAAGTCAAGGATTCCACTTCTAAGCTACACTGTCACAGGTACACAAATATATAGGTACAAATAACTCAACCTCAGCATGGCTTGTAGTAACAAACAACTGGAAGTTACCTAATGGCCGCAAATGAGAGGACTCATTAAATTATGGTCTGCCCCAACAATATTCACTTCTTAAGAAGAGTGAATTAGATCTGAGTATACCGACATGGAAAAATGTCCACATATATTGAATTTAAAAAGCAAGGAATAGGATGCTTTGTGTGATGCCCATTTGAGTATTTTAAAAAGTATTATATACAGATTCAATTACATGTTTATTAATCATTCTTTTTTTTTAAGTTTATTTATTTTGAGAGAGAGTGTGTGCACAAGCAGGGGAGGGGCAGAGAGAATGTTTGTTACTACAAGCCATGCTGAGGTTGAATTATTTGTACCTATATATTTGTGTACCTGTGACAGTGTAGCTTAGAAGTTGAATCCTTGACCTAAAAAGTACGCACCTTGCAAATTTCAATAGACGAAGTCATATTGCTCTCAACAATAGAGAGAATCCTAAGCAAGCTCCGCACTTTCAGTGTAGAACCCGACATGGGGCTCAAACTCACAAACTGTGAGCTGAAATCAAGAATCAGATGCTTAAGAGACTGAGCCACCCAGGTGCCCCCCATGTGTAGAAATTATTTCTTGAAGGATAGAAAGTAAACTGTGGAGTGTGCTTGCCTGTCGTCAGGGTACGTGCTCATGGGATGGGGAGGGATTTTACTTTTCACTGTGTGCCATTCTGCATCATAGAAGCTTTTACTCTGAATATGTAATATTTTTATGATCTATATCAAATTTAATCTTTGGGAACAGTCTTGGCTAAGACAGCAAATTATGCACAGGAAATGTAGGTATTTGTGTTTGCCTCGAGGTTGAGAAAGCCAAATGGGGTTCGGAGTGCATGTGATTTACCCCTTGCCTTGCTAAGGAATCTGGTGTCACGAGCACCTTTGGGCAACCCTGAGGTGAAACAGGAAAGTCTCCAAGGAACTTTCTTTCCGTCTTTCCTCTTCTCTTTTCCTTTCCCTTTCCACAGCTCTGCCCTGCTGTGGTGCCAAGCCGAGAGCGGTTCCTGGCACAGCTCTCCCTCCCCGGGCTTCATAGGGACATTTTGGGTTTGGTACTAGGCTGTCACGTTACCCCCATCTTACCTCCCTCTTGGAAAAAAAAGATGATACAAGAGACTAGCCGTTGTAACTGAGAAGACTCTGCCAGACTTCCTCTCCTAGGTTCCAGCATGAAGGTTCTGGAACGGAAGGAACTATCCCATGTCCAACTACTATCAGTGTGCTGGTGCATTAGAAGACATTAGAGTCGCTTATTGGCAACAGCTGGAGACCTGCTCAGGGTGTATTAGGAAAAATGCAAAGTCTTTGATGCAGCCTGCATTTGTTGACACTGTGGAAAGAAAGTAGTTATGGAAGGAACTCTAGAATTTGACGACTCTTGAATGTTTTTATCTTTCCTCTTTCCCCTTTCTTTTCTCGGAAGCCAGACAGCATCCTTACAGCTGAGTGTTCATAAGTACCTGAGGAGATGCTGCTAATCATCTCTCAGCTTTACTTCCTTTTTTTCTACACCCAAGGCAGCATTTAGGCTCCAGTCAATGGTGTGGAAATGACAGGATCCTCATGACAGGATGGGAGACTACGGACCTGGGAAATTTCACTACTGATAAGCCAGTGGCCTCCAGGAAAGTCTGGACGGCAGTTCAGTTTGACTTTGCTGGTGAGGAGGGTGCTCTGAGCTCCCTGGCATGGAGGGTGGCTGCCTCTGGCCTGCACGCTTCCTCAGTCCCCGGTGCCGGAGAAATGACTCTACACTTGCAGTAACTTATTTGAGGTGCGGAGCTCCTACCGGGTGGGGAAATGTCAGGGTGTGCCAGCCAGTTGCTGTGTATGTGGCAAGGTGGGCGTGTCTGTGGGCTTCAGATGGGAAAAGCTGAGGCCAACTCTATCATTTCTTCTTTGGGCTCTGGTTCTGGAGGCTTCTGGCTTCAGGTGGCTTGTTGGGAAGGAGTAGACTCTCAGTGCCTCTCAGTGTGATGCTGTGATGTACCTGCATGGTCACATGGTAGCCTGTGTGTTGGTGGGTGCAGGCACATGCATGTGGGGGAGGGTGCTGGGGGGCGTGGAGGGGGGGAAGAAAGTGATAGAGCAGAGATACTCTGAGAAAAAGAGAGATTTAGACTATATGCAAACCAATTCAGACAAATGAATTTTTGCCATCTATTTGTCAGGTAAGAGCTTATAGGGGCACCTGGGTGGCTCAGTCAGTTAGGCCTCCAACTTTAGCTCAGGTCACGATCTCACGGTTCATGAGTTCGAGCCCTGTTTTGGGCTCTGTGCTGACAGCTCAGAGCCTGGAGCCTGCTTCAGAGTCTGTGTCTCCCTCTCTCCTTGCCCTTTCCCCACTCATGCTCTCTCTCTCAAAAAATAAATAAACATTAAAAACATTTTTTTTAAAAAGAGATTTTATACAAACTCTGTTCAATAGGGTCTAGGCTAACTTTTGGTAAGATTGCTTATATCTGTTTCAGAACTCAGAGTATTCTCCAAACCATCTTATTGGTAACTGAACCATTCTAGGTGACAGTAGTGTTAGAGCCAAGGAATTCAGAACATCTGCCTCCCACCTATCCAGCCCATGTCCTGTCCTCCCTGGAATCTCTGGGAAGGCACACCCACATGGAACACATGGAAAGTAAATGGCCAAAACTGCATATTTGGCAGTTGATTTTGAACTTGAGGTCTCAGTCCACGGACTCTGGTATAGCCACCTGGACTGTATGAGAGCAATGTTTCATTTTCCCCCTGCTAGTCATCCCCAACCCATCACCGGCCATCTGCAGGGGGATGGGACGACAGAGAGAGAGAGAAGAGAGAGAGACTATGGGAAAGAATGCGGTTGTTCCCAAACCAGTGCCTGAGATGGCCTAAGCTGCATCTGGAGGCGGGACCTCAGGCTTGGTCATTGACGAGAAGAGGGGGCGGGGCAGTAAGAGCAGCCCTGGGTCCTCCTCCCACTCCAGCTGCAAGCCTGAGAGCAGGAAAGGAAAGCCACTTCCAAGTGCATTCCACTCCCAAGTGTGCATTCCCAGCATGGGGACCCCGCCCCATGGTGAAAGTGGCCTCATTAGCGTCCTGGAGTCAGACGACCAGAGCACTTCCCAGTCACCCAGTGGTGTTTGCAGTGGGAAGGGGAGGGGGAGAAGAAGCCTGTGTGAATGGGGCGGAGGGATTAGAAGAAGGAGCCTCTGGAGTTTGAGGCTCCTGGAGAAATTTACAAGTCACCTCGTCTCATCCACACAGTTTGGAGATGAGGATGTTTATTTAAATGAGGTGAATTCTGCCAGCAGGAGCAGGATTAGAGCCAATGTCTTTGCCCTAAACCACTTGCAGGAGCAAAAGCCTCTGAGGTAACTGCAAATCTGGGGAGATGGGAGAGCCCGGTGGGGAAACCGTGGACCACACACATCCAGCTCCGCTCTGGGACCCATCATACAAACACATATCCCCTGAGCCTGGGTGGCTCAGTCGGTTAAGCGGTTAAGCGTCTGACTGTCGATTTCGGCTCACGCCATGGTCTCACGGTTCGTGAGTCTGAGCCCTGCGTCAGGCTCTGGGCTGATAGCGTGGAACCTGTTTAGGATTCTCTCTCTCTCTCTCTCTCTCTCTCTCTCTCTCTCTCCCCCTCCCTCCCTCCCTCCCTCTCTCTCTCTACCTTCCCCACCCTCCCTCTCAAAATAAATAAATAACTTAAAGTCCCACCAGCTAGTAGACTATCCCATCTTTAATAATCATTCCATTTGCTTTTAGGATGCAAATTTATGTTTATGAGGATTTTCCTCCCCGGAGCATGTCACGTAGTCCTGAAAATTGTAGAGAAGAATTGTTATTAAATTAGAGCTAGCATTGGACACTTTTCCTTTTAGTTTGGGCTTCCAGGCCATGCCCACCGAAATATGTAAGAAAGCAACTGCCGTATGCATGGTGGTTCTAAAAGCTTACAACTGCTTTTCCACGAACCGCTGTCCTCATTTAGCCACAGTCCGTGGAGATGGGTAAGGTAGACTCTTCCCAACATAATGACTGTTCTTCAGAATAATTTCATAAAAATAGACCTAGTGCAGCCCAATTATTTCTACTCTTGTCTGAAAAGCAAGTGAAGGGTCTGAAGCATGCCTTCAGGAACTAGTCCTGGGGGTGGAATTGGCATTGCTGTGATTCTCTTTATATTTCTGATTATGAAACCCATTTATGAAAATGCCCAAAGTGGTTCTGGAGGAAAAGCCACAAGCTAGGAGAAGATGGTGAGTGAGTGAGGAGCACTTGCTCTGTGTGACCAGTTGAGCTGAAATCAGACATTGATACAAACACGACAAAATCATTCTAAGTGGGGACTTTAGAGTTCCGTTAGAACCTGCTGATCTCTGGTTCAAGCAAGGTCAAGACCTAGCTTCCTTCTCATTTGACAGAGAATTTGGGCTGCATCTCCATCTTAGTGGTAGAGAGAGGCCATTCAGTTGTCCTCCGATATGACAGTCTCTGTTGTTGTAAAACTTGTATCTTCTACTTCTACTCTCCTATTGTAAGGGTGAAGATTATACCATCTGCTTAAGTCAATAGTAGGGATGTGAAATGGTAGCATCAGAAATCTTAGATCTTGGATCCAGATTTTAGGGCTAAAGTTCTGAACTCACCACTTCTTAAATAAGGAACCTTGGGCAAGTTATCCCTTTCCTGCTATGGTTTCCCCACCTGGAAAAGGGGGATCTATTTAACCAACATCAAAGAATAGGTGTGATGATTATCTGAGAGTGTGCGCAGAAAGGTATAGCATAGAGCTTGGCACCTGTTAAGCTCAGTCAATGCCGGTAGTGAAATATTCTAGCTTCTGGTACATCATATGCATTTAAAAATAGTTGCTTCGTTTCCCTTCCTTTCCTCCTGGAATCCAATAGTCTACCTCTTAGGATCACATTGCTAGTGTGAACAATAATCGTTTGAAGCTAATTAAATGTTTTTATCTGTAACACATGTCTTTTATAGTTTATGACTCAAATCACCAAACAAGCACAGATATTTTCTGTGACTAAGTCAGACTCCCTGAGTACAGAAAACAAAATTCCTGAGTGGGACGGAGAGTCCAAGAGGCTCCTGAATGTGCTGCTATTAGAATAACAAATTAGATCAGAATCCTCATGGTATGGAAAAGTCAAGAGCTCTTTTCATTAGAGTTATTTGGAAAGGTAGCCTGAGAATAACAGAAATGAGGACCCTTGGCCTAGAAACAAGCTAAGTATTTCTGGAAACCACATACATTCTTTCATTTAGAGAAATGTGTTCTCCTTAGGAGCATAACACAACTGACTTCCCAGTGCTGTGGTGATGTGCCCTCATCTTGCCAGGGCTCCCTTGGCACATTGCTAGAAGATACCAGAATTCTTTTCTGAGAGCTTCAGTGATCTGTGGGGCACACAAACAGACTGTTTAAGAGAAAAATTGGTAATCAACTAATCTGTGTGCTTTTAAAGGTAGAAATATTACATGAGAATGAACCTCAGAATGAAGGAGTATTCAGCATGTTTGCACTGGACCCTTTCTAACCATTTATTAAACATTTCCTTATAAGCCAAGCACTGTTCTAGCCCCTCGCATATGTTTTCTCATATAATTCTTACAACAACTCTGGAATGCATTATTACCTCTATTTTAAAAGGAAAAAGGGGTGCCTGGGTGGCACAGGCTTGTCTATTCTGACAAGTAGTTGAAATATAGTGGCCAAGCTCAGGATCCTGAAGCTGAAATACTTGGATCCAAATGTTTGACTCTGCGTCCAATGAGCTGTGTGACCTTGGCAAGTTACTTTACTTCTTTGTGCATCAATGTTCTCATGTATAAAATGTGGATGATAAGAATAGTACCGGTTCCATCATTTACCTATGAAGACTAAATTAGTAAAAACATATAAAGCACTTAGAAAGGTACCTGGCATGAGATGAGTGTTCAACCAAAGTTAGCTGTCATTGATTATAGGGTTTATTGTGTTGTGAAGCTTCTGATCATCCTGACTTTTTTCTGTAATGTGTCCTCTCAGACATACACCTGCGGGTCCCTATAATAAGCCATGTAGTTAAGATTAGTCTGAGAATTCTCTGACCTGCTCTATTTCTTAAACAGGGCGTTATCTATGAGATAGTCATATCCCCTAAGTTCAAGGGCAGATGGGGATGGAGGAAGGACAAGAAATGATGTGATGATTCCTGTTTCCAGCACTAAATGGATCGTTGCTTTAACAGGTCCTTAATTAAATTATCTTCATCATTTGGGGAGCAGAGCCGGGAATTAAAACACAAGCTAAGGAGCTATAAAATTTCCTTGTTGGAAATTTCCTTGTTCCTCAGTGGAAACTGAGGCCATTTGTTACCTTGAATTTGCCTAGTATTTGGAATGGGCAAATTTTATTTTGGAGACTGAGGTCTGCATAATTGGTTTAGGTAAAAGGTCTCACTTAAAATGCACAGGATACTTCCACAAGGTACCAGTGAGGGCAGCAGTATGTAACTATATTCAAAACCTACTGCTCTTTCTAAATTGACCTTTTTAGGGGCTCCTGGGTGGCGCAGTCAGTTAAGTGACTGACTTTAGCTCAGGTTGTGATCTCAGGGTTCATGAGTTTGAGCCCCACATCAGGCTTTCTCCTGTCACTGCAGAGCCTGCTTCAGATCCTCTGTCTCCCTCTCTCTCTCTGCCCCCCCCCCATGCGTGCTCTTCCTCTCTCTCAAAAATAAAATAAACATTAAAAAAGTAACAATAAATTGTCCTTTATAAATGTGCAGGGACAAAGTCCCAATAAGGAAGCATCCTTGCTAAGCACAGGTACTCAGACACAAGGAAGCACTATACCAAGGAACTCTGTGGGCGAGAGGGGGATGGTTGTTTGAATGAACCAGAGATTTGGTCTCTTAAGTTTTGGGGCTGGGAGATGATAATGGCTAGAAGGACCATTTGGGGGACTTGGGGATTTCAGAAGTTGCCGTTATTCTGTTTCTGGTGCAGAAAGAGAAAGAATATGAACACACCACAGATAACACAGTCCACATGCATAGATAGCAGTTCTCTTTACCCACAGCATGAATATTTAGTGAGAACTAGCCTCAATTTAACTTTGTCAGCAGGAGGACGCACCATGTGTTAGAACATGCAAGCTGCTAACAGCTAGGAGGGGAGGCCTGGCCTAAGGCAAGGAGGTTTTTGGGTTTTCTCTTCTTTTTTTTTTCTTTTTTTTTGAGAATATGAACATTCTCCTGAGCCAAATTTTAATTAAGTGGTGATGGAAACAAAATTTGGTGACCAGAGATACTATTCTCTCCTGTTTTTATTTCAGTATCATTTCAATGTACTTACTGTGAGACTTATCTCTCAGTGCCTTAGTTTCCTAATATGTAAAATGAGATGAATAGGGGCATCCCTTCCATGGGATTTTTATCAGGATTAAATGATCTGATATATATAAAATGCTTATAATAGTACCTGCTTGCTCACAGTAAGTAGCCTAGTAGACTGACCCTTGAACATGAGTGTTAGGAGCCGTGTGCAGCCAAAAATCCATGTATAACCTCAATTCCCCCCAAACGTAACTACTACTAGCTTACTGTGACAGGAAGCCTTCCTGATAATATCAATAGTCGATGAACACATATTTTTTAGGTTAAAGGTATTGTATACTACAATTTGTACAATAAGCTAGAGAAAAGAAAATGTTATTTAAAAATCATTTGGAAGAGAACTACACTTTTAGTCAAAAAATCCACATGTAAGTGGATCCACACAGTTCAAACCCATGCTGTTAGAAGATCAACTGTACTTGCTTTTATTGCTGTTGTATATTTCTGTAAGTTTGTATAGAGTATTATTTTAATAGTTTCTCTGAAGAGAAAAATCATCAAGAAACATAGAAGTATGCTTCATCTCACTTTCTTCAGGGATTTACCCCAAATGGGGACCTTCTTGGTCTGTTCAACACGCCCACAGCTGACTTAGATCTTTGAGTAGGGGAGGAGTCTGTGTAGGGCTGATCTTTTTCCTAAACCTATTAAGTGATAGCAAACATCTTTCACACACAAAGAAAAACTCTAACTGAATGACTTGTTTTATTTATCAGTATCACTTACCCCACAAGTGTCATTAGAAAACAATTTTACTTTGTTTTGTTTTATTTTCTAAATGTTTATTTATTTTGAGGGAGAGAGTGCACACAAAGTCAGAGAGGGGCAGAGAGAAAGAGAGAGTATCTGCTGGGAGCCATTTCTGAGGTAAGGCGGGGTTGCAAGGCCTCCCACTGTCAGATGGTGACTAATCGTCCACCATTCCGCCATTTCTGTTTGTCTATCACTCTGCCATTTCTGCTTGAGCACTGACCCCCGCGACACATTGCCAACCGGCATCAAATGACTTGCCTTTTTATGCTAAAAATATGCTAAATTGTACCTCATGAAGGAGATTATAGAAATTTCTTCTTTTGTGGTTATGGGAGCAAATATTACATTTCCTAAGAAATCTGTTTTTCTTCCCCCTCAAAAAAAACAGGCTATTGAACTCTGCTCTCAAAGGACTACCCTTTGCTTTTACTCTGCTAAAAACATTGCCTTGTATTTGAATACTGAGGGCACCTTCCATTCCCCATATGATAAACATCCAAGTAACCTACAATTAATCACTATTGATAAAGATTATGCATGAGTCTTCTACCAATCTATGTTCTGGGAAATTTTTCCATACCAATGAATTTGTCAATCAGGAATCATTGTCTGAGGAATTGCCGCTCCTGTTTTGTATCCCATACATTTTTTCAATAAAAAGGGCTGACTCTCCAGTCAGTGCGGAGATGCCTGCTTGCAGTACAAAGATGCCTGGCTGGAGAGCAGAGATGCCTGCCTGCTTATCAGAAAGAGCCTCCTGGCTCTCTCATTCCCTTCCCCTTTCACCGATTCCCATCTCTTTATTGCTGACAACATCCATCCTTCAGGGGAACCCTAGACCTGCTGGAGCTGGACTCCGGCAAGAATCCCAAGCAGGCTCTATCTCACGACCGTGAGATCATGACCTGAGCTGAAATCAAGAGTCGGACGCTTCACCAAGTGAGCCACACAGGTGTCCCTAGGCTGTTATATATACTACTTGAAATTTTAGATGAGGATCTGAACTTTATAAATTCAGCAGCAAACTAAAGATACATGAAAAGCATCTGTCTCCTGTATCTATAATAATTCTCTACTTATCTTTTTTGGAGAGACATACAGGTTGTACTGTTCCTGTCATATCTGTCTTAAGAGAATGGTTGGTGGACTTAAAGTGGTAAAATAGCCAATATGTATTCTGATTAAGCAAATTGCTGAGTCATATTTTTATTTCATGGAAATAGAAGGAAATAGGTTCTCTTCTCCGCATATCAAGGCTTCATATAAAATGATTAAAAAATCCTTGTGTTTACCTTCTTTTCCCAGCTGCCTGGAGGTTTGGGCTCCTACCAAGAGCAGCAAAGCATAGGGAGAGGGAGTCCTGTTTTTCTCAGGAGAATGACGAAGGGAAATAAGATGGTGAGTCAGCTGGCCAGCAGGCATCCGCTACATGGGAACGCTCAGTCCTGCTCACTCCCTCCTCCACCTGGTGTTCTGGCCATTCCTGGATTAGCTCCTAGTGCTGTATGCTCTGCAACAGACTTCATAGTGGGCTTCTAGAGTCCCCACCCCAGTCTCCTGAAATTCTTGGCATTGACTGTGTTCTATGGCCTACTGAGAACTATCAGAAACCGCATGATGACATAGGGACCAGAAGCCTGGAACCCCATAGTATGCAGTACTGAAGTGGACAAAGAGGACTTGAGAAAAGAAGTGTTATCTAGGGGTGCCTGGGTGGCTCAGTCAGTTGAGCATTTGGCTTCGGCTCAGGTCATGATCTCACAGTCCATGGGTTCAAGCCCCATATCAGGCTCTGTGCTGACAGGTCAGAGCCCGGAGCCTGCTTCAGATTCTGTGTCTCCCTCTCTCTCTGACCCTCCCCTACTCACACACTCTCTCTCTGTCTCTCAAAAATAAATTAAAAAAAAAGAAGTGTTACCTAATAGTAAGGAGTTAAAATAGCAAGTTTAAAGTGTAAGTTCCTGCCATCAATATAGAATTAAACTGGTCAGGTTTAAACAGGATAGTGGGAAATAGAAGGAACTAGCCAATCATGAAGACTAATTATCTATAGTTACTCAGTGTGATTGCAGTTACACGGTATAGAAGACTTGCCACTTAGGCATGGGGACACCTCCACTCAACCTTTCCCAATGGAACACAGAAAATGACTTCGGTGACTATTTTCACAGTTTTCCTAAAGATGACACAGAACATTCTTGATGCATAAGAGAGAAGTTAATTTCTGACACAGTAGATGCTTCAGGGCATTAGAATTTAATTCTCTCAGGTTAAAAGAGGGTCCCCATTGTTCTTGTACTTCAAAGATGTATCTTTTTTTTAAATACTTTAAGTTTTTATTTAAATTCTAGTTAGTTGACATATGAGTATAATATGAGTTTCAGGAGTCGGATTTAGTGATTCATAGCACCCAGTGCACATCACAACAAATGCCTTCCTTAATACCTCTCACCCATTTAGCCCATCCCCCAGCCCACCTCCCCTCCAGAAACCCTCAATTTGTTCTCTGTAGTTAAGAATCTCTGCTATGGTTTGCCACTCTCTTTCTTTTTTCTTTCCCCTGCATTCATCTGTTGTTTCCTAAATTCCACATATGAGTGAAATCACATGGCATTTGTCTTTCTCTGACTTACTTCACTTAGTCTAGCTCTATCCACATTGTTGCAAATGGGAAGATTTCATTCTTTTTTATGGCTGAGTAATATTTCTTTGTGTATATATACCACATCTTCTTTATCTATTCATCAGTCAATGGACATTTGGGTTCTTTCCATAATTTCATATTGTTGATAATGATGATATAAACATTAGGGTGCATGTGACCCTTCAATACAGTATTTTTGTATCCTTTGGGAAAATACCTAGTAGTGCAATTGTTGGATTGCAGGGTAGTTCTATTGTTAACTTTCTGAGAAAACATCATACTGTTTTTAGAGTGGCTGCACCAGTTTGCATTCCCACCAATAGTGTAAGAGTGTTCCCCTTTCTCTGCATCCTTGCCAATAGCTATTGTTTCCTTGGTTGTTAATTTTAGCTATTCTGACAGGTGTGAGGTGGTATCTCATTGTGGTTTTGATTTGTATTTCCCTGATGATGAGTGATGTTGAGCATCTTTTCATATGTCTATTGGCCATCTGGATGTCGTCTTTGGAAAAGTGTCTATTCATGTGTTTTGCCCTTTGTTTAACTGGATTATTTGTTTCTTGGGTATCAAGTTTGATAAGGTCTTTATAGATTTTGGATACCAATCCTTAATCAGATATGTCATTTACAAACATCTGTCATTCCTAAGGCTTGCTTTTAGTTGTTTCCTTCACTGTGCAGAAGCTTCTTATCTGGATGAAATCCCAGTAGTTTATTTTGGCTTTTGTTTCCCTTGCCTTCAGAGACATATCTAGTAAGAAGTTGCTATGGCTGATGTCAAAGAGGTTGCTGCCTGTGATATCCTCTATGATGTTGATGGTTTCCTGTCTCACAAGTAGGTCTTTAATCCATTTTGAGTTTATTTTTGTGTATGGTGTAAGAATGTGGTCCAGGTTCATTCTTCTGCATGTTGCTGTCCAGTTTTCCCAGCACCATTTGTTGAAGACACTTTTTTTCCCAGTGGATATTCTTTTCTGCTTTGTCAAAGATTAGTTGACCATATAGTTTTGGGTCCATTTCTGGTTTTTTTTTCAAAGATAGTAACATAGATAGCCTATGGTTGAGAATGACTGTTTGGTCAGGGAGTCAGTTATCTTCTCCTCATTCCCTGACCCAGGACAGGTTTTTGGATTTCAAAAGACTGTGAATTAGCATTCGTTCATTCATTTGGCAAATAACTATTTATCTCTTTTCTTCTTCTAGGCATTGTGCCAAGAACAGGGGTTATAATGATGAACAAGAAACAGATACAAACAAATAAGGGATGGTCTGTGCTATGTTGAGGAAAAAATCAAAGGGACCAGGAGAGAAAGAAAAATGATGGATCTGGGAGCATGGTGGGTGTGTTGGGAGGTAGACATATTTCAAAGAGGGATGTTTCTAAGCACACACAAATGTTGTTGACCCAGCTTGGCTGATGCACCTATCTGGCAGGTGATGGTATAGCCATTCAAACAATGTCTATGTATTTATGCACAGAAAAAATGTTATCTCTCTGCCTCACAGGTATTTTATAAACACAGGCAATTCCTTCTGTGTGTTACTGCCATGATGCTGGAGACGCTGCATCCCCGGTACCCAGCAGAGAGCCTGGGACATAGCAGGCATGCGACCATATTGAGTAACAACACCAATGAATAAATGAAAGGCACTTTTAGAACAATAGGATGTTGAATTCATGGTGTCATAAAATAAGTCAGTTCCACATTTTGTCTATTTATTGTTGAATTTTTGGTGATTCTAAAACACCTTCATTTTCTTCTCGGTCTTATTTACTGAAGCCAAAGCAATCACAGAGAATGTAAATTTCTTTAAAAGGTACTTCTCTTTCCTGTAAAAGGAAAAATCCCTCTGGTGTAGCATGTCATGTGCGTCTGTTGGCTTCAGCTGTGTTGCTTCAATCCCAGAAGTCATATACTTCTGCAGTGATAACAGTATCAGACATATACTCTTAGAATGCTTTCCCATTCCAATTTATTTCTACATTTACTCCTATAATTTATTCCTATATTTAAGGTCCTTGCAATATTTTAGAGATTTTCTTTTATCTTTAAACAACTCTAAAGCTTGCAACACAATTTTCTCCTGTAGAGGGTCTGTATTGTGTATGAAGCAACCATTTTGACATTTCTTGAATTTGTTTTAGGACAAGAAGAATCACATATTTATTAATCTGGTAGAACGATATGTAAAGAATTAATTTCTGGAAGATCGACAATTTGAGACATCAGTAGGACGGATGCATGATGCTTAATTTCAACTGTCAACTTGACTAGGCTATTGTGCTTAGTTGTTGGGTCAAACACTAGGCTAGATATTGTCATGAAGGTATTTTGTAGATGTTATTAACATTTACAATTACAGTTGGCTTGAGGTGAAAGAGGCTGCCCTTGATAATGTGAGTGGTACTCATATACTCAGCTGAAGGTCTTATCAGAAACTGAGGTTTTAGGGAGAGGAACACATTTTGCCTCGAGACTGTAACGTAAAAATCCTGCCTGTGCTTTCCAGCCTACTGGTCTGCTCTATAGAGTTTGGACTCAAGACTGCAACTTTTGCCTGAATTTCTAGCATACTGGCTTGCCTTAGGAGTTTTGGGCTTACCGGCTCCCACAATTGCATTAGCCAATTTCTTGAAACAGATCCCTTTATTTATAAAATATATATATTTAAATATATAAATATATTTTTCATATATATATTTTATAAATAAAATATAAAAATTATTCTTATAAAAATAAAATATATCCTATTATATCTCTTTCTCTTATCTCTTATCTGTGTATGTCCATATATCCATAGATAGATGTGATTCTGCTTCTCTGGAGAATTCTGACTGATACAGACTGTTTCATTTTTCTCCTCTGAAACTGTGCCTCCAGTTGGACCAGGGAAACATTGGTAACAGTTTCTAGACTTCTACTGCTTTGATGGGAGACTGGAGGGTTGAAAGCAGGCTGAGACGGTGTTCTACATTTCAAGCCACCCCCTCCCAAAAGAAGAGCTTGCAGCAGGAGAGAAACATGAGCACACCCATTCATATGATTCATCTGTTTTATATTTAGCAAACCAGAAAGATAAGGGGAAGATTTTGAACCTTCATAAACTCCTCTGTCTTCCTTCTGATAACATCATGTTTTATTTTATGTTGAGGAACATCCTCCTCTTCATGAAAATCGTGTCATGCTTTTAGTGTTCGCTAGGGTCCTGCATAAGAAGAGCCAGGGTGAATCTCAGGGCAGGTGGGTTTTGTTGTTGTTGTTTGTTTTGTTTTGTTTTTTAACCAGAACTGTACATAATTTTAAGGTGGCTGGAAGCTGGATGATTATTTCCAGAGGAATAGGAAAGACAATGTATCTTGACTGAACTCCAACAAATGACATTCATTGAGACCAAGTTCAGACATTTAATTCCCAGTTTTGCAAAAAAGAAATTTACAAATGAGCCCATGACCTCAAATTATACTACCTAACAGGTATACTTGTAATGGGGTCCAAGTGAGTGATGTGGATGGCTTGGGACAGACTTATTGCCATTGCTGTGGAAAGTACTCAAATGATGCCTTCCACAGGTACTGGATTGGGAAGACTATCCTTCTGTACAAGAAAAGAATACTTGAGTACTACAACTCTCAGAACAGCCTTGAATTCATGGGCTTTTGGGGATTGAATAAAAGAAGGATGTACATAGAAGTTAGTTTCTGCTACCCACATATTCTATTATATCAAGATAAGTTTTTTTTCTTATAGAGAGCACATAATCATTTTAAACATATTAACTTTGTAAAAATTTGCCTGATGAAAAATATTAACCCATTAACCGAAGGTATTCTTGCCACTTTCACATGGAAAATGGTGGCGATGTGTGATTATTGCTTGGGTTTTGGCTCTGAAGATTATCAGCCCAGGTGATTACCCAATCCCTCCTCCAATTTATTTTATAATTGGGACATATGCCTCTTCCATAGCTTCAATTATAAAAATTGAAGCTGTACCATTAAATGAAACCTTGGGTAACTGGGATGGACCCATAGCACAAATACACAGATGGAAAAGTGCCACAGACACCACACTTTTTGAGGTAAAATATGGTGGGTTTTGACTAGACGATTGCAGCCATACCTTCTTTCGCACGGTGGGACTTCCATCCTAAAGAATCATTCATTCCTTTCTTGTCCCATGTTTTGTCAGCCTGGATGGGCAGGGTTAATTCCATATTCTCTCCCTTTCTTCCTGAGATTGCCTTTCCATTCCTTTTCACCCAAGACCAACTTTACTCCACATTTCCAATAACATCCATCTTACAGACATCTCGTGTGCTTACATTTTCCTGACTTATACAATATCTATAGAGACCACTGCCATCTTGACACTAAAAGGCCAGGTTGGGGAATGATAGTGCGATTCAATCATGGAGTTTGATTTCAAGTTTACAGAGGATACGTAGGGTTAGGACACACAACTACTACTACTTACGCCTACACCTAGTTGCTACTCTCTTACTTGATTGCTGACAAACAGAATGACAAATGTTGAAATTTTACTATTCTCGAGTAGGAAAGATTACTTGTGTTGTCTCTCCTAAATTTTGGAGGTAAAATGATTTGTAGATAAGAATGAATAATAGAACTGAATGGATCTCAAGGTATCTAATTTCCTAACTGCTTTCAGGTAACTTCTAGACCAGTGATGGCAGAACAAGTTTTATCTCACATAAATAAGTCTAATTAGGTGTGGATGATTGCCTGGAAGCCATGTTGATATGAACTCTGTGTTCAAATCTAGGCTCTGGGTTTGCCACAATCAACTATTGATGTCTGCCAGGGGTGAGGGATAGGACAGTGTGGACTCCAATGACGTATTGTTTCATTTTTTCAGGTAGAACCTAAAAAGATGGAGAATTACTTTTTTAGTTTAAAATGTTTCAAACCCTGAGAACGCATTCCCAGTGAGAACTACAGGAGAGGGGCAATTCATCTCGGTGCAGAGAAAAGAGGATGCTGACAAATAACCATATGTTTTGAGTCTGATAACTTTTCTAAAAAGTGCAAAAATATAATAGTCCTCTAGGGATGATTATATGGACAGTAATAGAAACTTGGGAGGCTAACAGAGTGTCATTGCTTGCTTTTCTAGCTCAGAAGAGCAAAATGCTGAGTGAAAGTGTAAAGTAGAAGAAAATTGGCCTTCTTCACAACTGAGTGAAGATGCTCTTTCTGTGTTCAGAAAACATTCTTGAAATGGACTTTCAGTGATCTCAGTTTAAACATGTAAACTTAAAAAATAACACTGTTTCGCTGAACTCTATGAAACAGCCATTTAACAGAATTTGCCGTTTAATAGAAAATCCATTTCCTCGTGAAAACATAATTTGCTGTTCTTGGTGCAAATATCTTCAGGCAAACTTTGTTGTTGTTGTTGTTGTTGTTGTTATCATCAATACCCTATACTTAGCTTAGAAATAAACAGAAGCCTCAGTAAATTTCCTTCAGAGATGTTAGCCTGGAAATATGATTATATTGTAGCTAAGCCCCCAACAACATGTCTGAAGGACTAATGAGGTCTTTGTAAATGCAAGCAAATGGACTTACCACTCCATCCATAAAATATGAGGAGTCACAGCAGTCATAATCATGACCACTTATTATTTATTATTATATACCTGCTTGCTTCCTGACTTCCTTCTTTCCTTCTTTCCTCTTCCCATTCTCCCTCTTCTTGTATCCCCCAATGCTGAGGACCTACTACATTCCAGGAGCAGTACAAAGCTCAAGAAACAATGCCATTGGGGAGCCAGATAGACAAGGATCCTGACTTCACGGAGTTTATACTCTAGTGGGGGAAAGCTAGGTTTCATCGAATATTAACAATAATGTGTTGTGTCAGGATGGACTGAGATGTCTGTTTCCCCTTTGGGGGACACTGGGGAAATGTGAGGACCAGATAAAGAGTGATTTCAGTGTGCAACTAGCTGCTTGTTAATATGAGGAAGGACAAATGTATCTTTACTGTGAAACAACCGGGATATTATTTTGTAGGGAATTAGACCAGATTCATATTAATAGGAGAAATTAAGCTTTAAAAAATATAAGTAGACAAGCTATATTTGTCTCTAGAAAGACATTTGGCCTTAACAGTGGTAAGTTTTATTTTGCTGTAATGTGCTAACTGCAGACAAAGAACCCCAGATCTGCTCAGTTTCTCAGTAATCTACATATTGGTCTCTCTCGATTTCAGTAGGCTGGTTAAGGGTGACAGATATATTGTGCTATGGGATATTAGTTGTTAATTAAATATTTCTACTAAACAAATTAGTCTGTCATAAATCCAGTATAGCTTAAAGAGTTTTAACCAAAAGGGCATCATTTTGTGGTTTTCTAAGTTATATATTAATTTTAAAAAGACAAAGATGGACCACGGCAAAATTGGAGGTGAACAATCAAAGCCCTTAGTTTCTCTATAAAGGAGACTGTTCATAACGAAATGATTAATACTTTTCCAACTAGTCCAACTTAAGAATATCCAAATATCTCAAGATATAAAAATGGACGTGCTTCTATCATTTGGTCCATGGACTAGTGTGAACAGGGATTTTTAAATAATGTCACAGGGAAAACAAATATAAGAATAATCTTGGTACTGTAGCAGAATCCAAAATATACCTAATATCAGTGGATAGGTAATAAAGACCACAAAATTCACTTCTTGTATTAACATTTTTATATCCAAAGTTTATAACAAAAAGGTAACATTAAATATACTATTTTGATCGTAACAAATTAAATTGATTTAAGTTCTCTCATATTTTTGTTAGTTTATAAGGTAAAATATACTGAGCATTTCTAGCGTTGCTGAACACATTCGAACCATTCATTCAAGTACGGAGTACACGTCGTGGGTACCCCCTTGAGTGTTTGATGAGCTACCGTCTCCAGAAAGCCGTGGCCGATTGAATGGGATGGAAGAAGGTTGCTGCTTTAGAATACAGGCTCTTCAAGAGTCTCTCCTACTCCTTGTTTTAGAAGTGTGCAGCAGAGGGATTAGAAGAAGCTTAGAGAAAAGAAACAATTAGAAATGTTAGCCATGCTGTTGTCTGGGCAGGAACGTAAAGCGGTGGAACCAATCCTCTAGCGGGACCCGTTGGTGGAGAAATTGCATCAAGCAACGCACACTTGTGGTTAGCTAATTCCCTCTCGTGGCTAATAGATCACCAGCCAGTGAGAGCATTCCCTATGGAAAGTTGGAAAGACTGAGCTACAAAGCAGGTGGGGGATGAGGGGTGATAGGGCCTTGGAAGGAGATGGTGTTGGAGTTCACGCTCTCTGCTCTCAATCTGCCTCTCACCTCCTTGAGTTGTAGCTGGGAAGGAAAACCTCTGAATTATTTCATTCTGTACCTTCCTTGGAAGCAGCACAATCCTTTAAAACTAAAAAAGTGAATCTTTTAAAAACTATTTTGCTAACAAAATTTAAAAATTTAATTTCTTTATGTATGTTTTATATGTGTGTGTATATATAATTTTGCAGAAATGCATATATGCACATAATTTTGCATAAATGTGTGTATGTTATATTCATGAAAAATTTTTTTCATTTGAATTCTACCTGGCTTTTCCTTCCTGTTCTTCTTCCTTGACGTAGTTATTTGATACATGATAATCCAAAGTAACACTCTATATATCTTTCCGTGCTTACTTTTCCCTCTCCTTCTTGAATATTTGTATTTTTTGCTATTGTTTTAGAAAATGAGATATTATGCCCATGTTAGTGCATTTTTATTTTTTCACTCAATGATGCCTATGGAAATTTCTCTAGGATAATTGAGTTTTCTAGGTATAGGTGCATGCATCAACAATACTATATTATTCCATTTTTTTGGTTTCAATACTTATAATCATTTTACTTGCTGAATTGGCTAGAACTTTCATGATAATAATAAAGAATTTTGGTATTATATACCATTTCTTCTGTAATGTCTGATTTTAATTAAAATACTTTGTGACTTCAGGGTATCAAATGTCTTTTCAGTATCTGTTATTTAAAATAATTTTTTTAATGTTTTTATTTATTTTTGAGAAAGAGACAGCATGAGCAGGGGAGGGGCATAGAGAGAAGGGGACACAGAATCTGAAGCAGGCTCCAGGCTCTGAGCTGTCAGCACAGAGCCTGATGCAGGGCGCAAACCCACGAACCGTGAGATCATGACTTGAACCAAGGTTGCACACTTAACCGACTGAGCCACCCCGGTGCCCCTTCAGCATCTGTTAATACGCTATAAATATTTTGATTTGTTGTCAGATTCTATTTGCTAACCTTTGTTTTTAGTTTGGGCATCCTTATCTATGAGGAAAATTGGTCTATTATTCATTCAAAAGATGTTTATTGAAACCTGTTTTATGTCATGTATTAGGCTCAGTGCTGAGTTTATAGTATTTAAGTGTAAACATCTCTGTTCTTATGGAGCTAACATCTAGAAGAAAGTTTTCTTTCTCTTCCTCTCTTATTTTATAAAAATCTTAGTTATCAGGTTTGATATTAGAATAATTTTATCTTCCAAAAGTTAAGTGGAGACATTTTCATGTTCTTCCCAGAAGCGGAATATATTAAACAAATATTTGTCTATTCTTTAAAAGATGGCTGAAACATAGTTATAAACCCAGATGGTTTTGTACTTTTTTAAATGGTGGACTTTTCATCTCTTTTCCATTTCAAGATGACTGGAATATTTGAGTTTTCCTTTTCTTCTTAGATCAGTTTAAAGAATTTGTATTTTACAAGAAAAGCAATTTCAAATGTGTTTCCTTAGTTTCATTGTCTTATAGATTATCTTAATTTCTTCTACATCTGTGATTATATTTCTTTTCTTAATTCTAATATTGTTCTATTTATTCTCTGTTTGTTTTTAGTATTCAAGATCCTGTTGGAAAAATGTATTTTTTCCTTCCAAAGAGTCTGTTTGTAGTTTTTAAAATATCTTTTCTGTTCTGTTTTCTATTTTATTAGTTTCATTTTTAATTGTTATTAGTTTTCTTTTCATTGCTATTTAGTTTATTTTGTGATTCTTTCTTTCTAATTTAAGATTAGTTCTTTCGCTCTTTGCACAACTCTTCCTCACTCTTTCTTCTTTACTAATCGAGGCATTTAAGGCTATAAAATTTCTCTGGGCTAGAGCTTTGTCCCATAGACTCTGAATGAATGGTTCTCCCTTTCCTTTCTTTCCAGATGATCCTGAATCCTTTTATTGTGCTGTTGTGATTTAACACTTATTAGAAATGTGTTTCTAAATTTTCAGTAGCAATTCTTGTCACTTTTATATTCCTTATTTCAACTTTCATTGGCATATGGTCAAAAAATATAGTTTGTAAAAACCTCCTGTTTTAGAATCAAAGTTTTGAATCAAGTACATGATTAGTTTTTCAAAATGCCCCCTGAATGTATGAGGAAAACTGTATTCTCTATTTAAATGTAAATTTTCATGTGTAGACCCAGTGGTGTGCTGATAAAAGTTTCACAGCCAACTCTCCAGGTATGATGATTTGTAGCATCTGTGGCATTTGTCATTTCCATGGTGTATATAGGACCCCCTATTTCTAGCTACCAACATGACATCACTCAATATGGAAATGGGTAGAGATACTCACAATTGGCTCTCCAGAGCTGGTAGAAACCAACTCCTGTGCCCCACTATATATACTATTAAATCAAGTTTATTGACTCTGTTGTTAAATTCTTCTATTCTTACCCTTCTCTTAAGTTTATTTTATTTATTTTGAGAGAGAAAGAGAGAGAGAGAGGGTGCGCACGGGGGAGTGGGAGAGCCAGTAGGAGAGGGAGAGAGAAAGAATCCCAAGCAGACTCTCTCATGGGGCTGTCAGTGTGAGGGGCTTGATCTCATGAACCTGAGATCATGACCTGAGCCAAAATCAAGAGGCGGTTGCTTAAATGACTGAGCCACCTAGGTGCTCCTATTATTATTTACCTTTGAGGACTAGGTTCTGACAGCTGTATTGAAGCCTCCTAACACAATTCCCTTTTCTTCAAGGTCTCCTTGTATAGATAGTAGTTTTTGCTCCACATGTTTAGCTGCCATGTTTTTTTTAGTACATACAGTTTATAATGATTTAGCTATATTCCAAAACTGTGCTTTTTATGAGAACATAATGATGCTTTGAATCCTGTATCACGTTTTAACTATAAATTTCACCTTGTCTGGTACTAATATTGCCACATCTGTTTTCTTTTTTGTTTGCATTTGTCTGGTATCTCCTTGCTGATCTTTTCATTTTCCATCTTTCTTTATCACTGAAGTGTGTTTTCTGCAAATAGCAAAATGCATATAATCTAGTCTGATGGTCTTTGTATTTTATTTATGTATTTAAATTTTTTTAATGTTTTTTATTTATTTTTGAGGGAGAGAGCAAGAGAGACAACATGAGCAGGGGAGAGTCAGAGAGAGGGAGACACAGAATCTGAAGCAGGCTCCAGGCTCTGAGCTAGCTGTCAGTACAGAGCCCGACACAGGGCTCGAACCCATGAACCGTGAGATCGTGACCTGAGCTGTAGCCGGACACTTAACCGACTGAGCCACCCAGAGCCCTCCTGATGGTCTTTGTATTTTAATAGGATACCTCAGTGTAGTCAAATTTGATATAATGACTTTATTTCTTCAATCTCTGCATTTTATTACTTGCTTTGTTTCCCTTTTCTTAACCTAGCTGGTTTAAGTTGATATTCATTCTGTTTCTGTCCCCTTGATAATTTGGAAGTGGTAGTGTATTTTTCCTTTTTCTTAATGACTGTCTTCCGGCAGATGACTAAACTGTTTCTCTCATTATGGGTGCTTTCAATGTTTAGTGTTCTATTTCTCCAGCTCCCCGCGCCCCCCCCCCCGCCCTACAGGAAAAAGGTATTAAAATACTTTTCCCTGGGGCGCCTGGGTAGCTCACTTGCTTAAGTATCTGACTTCCACTCAGGTCATGATCTCATGGTTTCTAAGTTCGAAACCCCCATACAGCTCTGTGCTGACAGCATGGAGCCTGCTTGAGCTTCTCTTTCTCCTTCCCTCTCTCTCTGCTCCTTTCTGCTCTCTCTCTCAAAATAAGTGAATAAAGTTAAAATGCTTTTTCTTTCACCTTTCTTTCCCCTCTTTCTATCATTAAACTTTTGGAATGACTTCATTTTTCCTCGCTCCCAATTCCTAGATTTTTCTGGGAATCCATCTCTATTAGTGTTGTCCTTCCTTGCTATTTCAAGTGCCCTTCTGGGGCGCCTGGGTGGCGCAGTCGGTTAAGCGTCTGGCTCCTGGCTTCGGCTAAGGTCATGTTCTCACGGTTCATGGGTTTGAGCCCCGCATCGGGCTCTGTGCTGACAGCCAGCTCAGAGTCTGGAGCCTGCTTGGGATTCTGTGTCTGCCTCTCTCTTTGACCCTCCCCTGCTCGTGCTGTCTCTCTCTGTCTCTCAAAAATAAATTAAAAACATTAAAAAAAATTTCAAGTGCCCTTCTTTAACCCTCTGTTGAGCAAAATCAGATAGTTTATCCTTATTTTTATATCTTCAGCTCTATGGGTATCTGCACCCATATTTATGTGTAAATCAATCAGGTTTATTTTTCACTGATTTTTAATTTTTCTCTTTTTTCAGCTTGTGATTTTTTGGTTTCACTTATTATTTAGTTCATATTGCTGAGTATTGTCCTAACACAAACGATATGCATGATTTACTCCTTGAAGTCTTAGAGCTCCTCCGTCCACCCATGGAAGGGGGATCATATCTTCACAGGGTGTGGAATTCAGCAGTTGCTCGTAGCGGTAGACTTAATCTTACTGCTTAACTTCAAATGTTAGAGGTGCCAGTCTATTTTTTTTTCTTCCCGTGTAGGTAGCATTAGGTTTTGTTGTTGTTGTTGTTGTTTTGTTCTGGGTTTTTTTGGTGGTGTGTCAGATTTTTTTCTCTTTATCCTTAAGAGATCAAAAATTTTATTAAGGCGTGCCTAAGAATCTTCCAGGCTTGAAATGAGAGAGCCCTTTCAATCATGCAGATTTAAGTCTTTCATTATTATCCCAGGAACATAATCTCCATTTATTTGTCTAACTACTACCTCCTCTTATCTGTGTCCCTTTAAATTTCTAAAATATTTGTTATTTATTTGTTAGGTCTTCTGGGAATACAGACTTTAAAATCTAAACTTTTCCTTCATGACTTCTATATATTATTTTCTCTCTGGTCTTTGACATATTTCTTGCTGGCCATTTTCTAGAGCAAAAGCAGACATATTTCCTGCTCTTACGAAGCTTACAATCTAGTGATTGATGTCTATCAATAGAGATCTCTATCATGAGAAATGTCTATTAATCAAAGAATCATATACATACATGTAAACTGAGAGCTGAGAAAAAGTACAAAGGGATTTTGCATTGTTAGGAAGGTTAGAAAGGCTTCCTGAGGAAAACAATGATAAGGTGAGGTCAGGAGGAAGTTTCTGTTAGGCAGGCAAAGAAGGGCTAAGTGGGGAGAGGAGCCTTTGAGACCGAGACAAAGGCTCTGTGTAAGGAAGAAGCCTTTTAGAGAGAGATATGGAAATCAGACCAGTGTCACTGGAACTCAGAGAGTGAATGAAAATGTGTAAGGGTCGCTGCAGAGAAAAGTGGAAACCAGATGATACAGGATTCTGAGAGACATGTTAAATAATTTTGTCTTTATTTTAGAATAATAAATAGAAGGCCAGCTAGAGTTCTAAGAAGTGCGTGTGTGTGTGCATGTGCTGATGGCGCTGTGTTTACTTTGCAAACATTACTGTGCTTGAGGTGGACGGTGAATTAGAAGGCCAGAGTGAATACAGGTACAGTAGTCAGGAGGCCCTTGAAGAAGTCCAGTTGAAAGACAATGGTGGCCTTGAGTAGCAGGTGGCAGTGAAGGCAAAGAGAAGGGGTCAGATCTGTGAAGTGATTAGAGTTCAAAGCAACAGGAGCTAATAATGGGTTATATATAGAAGCTGAGGGAGAGAGGCTTTTAAGAATGAATTCTAAATTTCTAATTAGAATAGCTCGTAGATGGTAGGTGTACTTACTGTTTTAAGGAAAACTGAAACGAAGCCAGATTTGGGGGATTTCAGATGATGAATTTGGTCAAATATATTCAATTTGAGGTGTCTTTCAGACACCAGATGGAGATATGAAGTAGTAGTTGGTTACATATGTCAGCTGCCCGAGGAATTGGATTGGAGATAAAACATGTTGAATCATCCACTATAGATGGTTATTGATGTCGTGGGTGTAGTTGGAATAAGATTGTCTCTCCCACATTTTTTCAGACATTTACTTCTTGATTTATTTTGACCACTATATTCAGTAGGTTAACCTGAGCATGGAGCAAGGGCCATGATACCCCCAATCAATCAGGATTAGCTATATCTCAACAGACACCTGTAGAGAGTGCCTAGGAGCTTGTCTGCACCAATGACCAGTACACCGTAGGGCAGTGAGGGAGGGAAGCAGGTAGACCAGATGGCTCATCCTGCCAAGCAGCAGATGCATTACAGACGTACCCTCTATTCAGATACTATGCTGTGAAGAGGGAAGAAAGGGGAGAATACTGACATTAAAGAAAGAGGGAGTTTGAAATGACTATTTGTCCAAATGAAATTGTTGCACTGAAGGAGATTAAAAAAATTTTTTTATGTTTTTAAATTTATTTTTGAGAGACAGAGAGAGACAGTGCAAGCAGGGGAGGCTCAGAGAGAGAGGGAGATACAGAATCTAAAGCAAGCTCCAGGCTCGGACCTAGCTGTCAGCACAGAGCCCAGTGCGAGGCTCGAACCCAGGAACCGTGAGATCATGACCTGAGCCGAAGTTGGACGTTTAACCGACTGAGCCACCCAGGTGTCCCTGAAGGAGATTTTTTAATAAAACTTGAGACCAAATCACTTTGACTTGCCAAATTTAATTATTTCATTTTCCCCCTAAGGTTATTTCCGCCATGGAAATGAGACCCTCACAACGATGTGATCAGGTGAGGGACAAACAGGACTTTCGTTTGTGTTGTTGTTGTTGTTGCACATCTGAATTGTGTTGTATTGTGCAGACCAGTGGCCTGCCACACTGTAAGTTAGATCGGCTGACCCGCACGCTGTTAGAGACCTCACTGGGTCTTACAGAGTTCACAGAGCGAGCGAGCAGCAGAGATGGAGAAAAACCTAGCTCTTGTTACCATATCTCCTCTCAAGAACTGTGATTAAATAAATCTCTATTCCTTTTAAATTTATGCTTTGGAGAGTTTTATAACCATTTCATGTATTAACTCAGTCATGACCCAGCATATTTGATTTGATGTATAAATAGTTTTAAGTTTTGTGTAATTTTGTGTACATGCAACTGGTAATTGGGCTCTGATACATATGCATACATATAATATCAGATATATTATTTATTATGAGTTATATAATATGCATGTTATGTAACATATAAGCCTGTATTATATAACATGTATATTATATAACTATATACTTTTTCTTTAGGCTTGGTTCTCAGCAGTTTCCCACCCTAAGGAGCAAAATCCAGAAGGGTGAGGAAATCTCAGCTGTATTCAGATAGCAATGACTAAAAACACTCAAGACAGCAGAAAACTGAGGACAGCTGTCCCCACAAATCACTTTGCACAAAGGGACTGAGCAGCAAATGGACAGCTTCAAGCCGCTGGCCTTCCAAGCATAAATCTATAAATTAATTGCAACCATTCTTCTTCAAGTGTGTATCCTGCTCTCGCCGTCAGTGTGCACCTGGGAGTGTCCTCTGCATGACCTTTTAGTCGTCTCCGGGGGCCGATTCAGAGAATAAACAAGCCAGACCAACCTGAGGCAACTGTCTACACCCATCTGTGGTCTCCTCTGACCAGCCAGTTTATACAGCCTGTGGAATTTTGGAGAAACAGAAGCCCAATGTGGAGATTTTTATTCCAGGTCACACGGCCAGTGAGCGGGAACATGTCTTAGGATGCAGTTCATACTCTGTCCACGGTCCATGCCACCTCTCATGGGGCAGTGAGGAAAACAAGGCTCTGGGTTCAGTCTTGGACTCAAATGGACTTCCAGACTGCTTGGAAAAGCTAATCAGCGTACATAAACTTCGGTTTGCTGGTCTGGAAATTTGAGATGATCATACTTCTATCAGTGAGTAATCGTGAGGAATTAAATGTGGCCACTGTCATTGGCATGACATCTGATGTATGGCTAGGGACCAGTAAGTGACGTTTATAGGCGTTGGTGTTTTTTGTTATCTTTGCTGTTACTCATAATGCCTTCAGAGGAAAATTCCTCTGAAACCGCCCTAAAAGTTCCACATTTTTTTATAAATTTTCTTTTATGTTTATTTATTTTTGAGACAGAGAGAAACAGAGCATGAGTTGGGGAGGGGCAGAGAGAGAGAGGGAGACACAGAATCCAAAGCAGGCTCCAGGCTCTGAGCCTGTCAGCACAAAGCCTGACGTGAGGCTCGAACCCTCTAACCATGAGATCATGACTGGAGATGAAGTCAGACACTTAACCAACTAAACCACCCAGGCGCCCCTAAAAGTTCCAAATTCTTAAAGAGATCAACACCTGATCTACAGCTTTCTACAAATGACTTTTGGTGCTGACGGTATGAGTCATAGGAGTATGGTAGAAGCACTTAAATTAAAAGTTCTCCGTCAGATTGGGTTTAGCATGCTACTCTTTGGGTACAACATGGTTTTCCTCAGCTAGTTCAAGCACTCACCTTTTAATATTTTCACCAAGGGAAATGAAGACAACAGGATTTGAGTCAGATAAAGCCCTGGGAGATTAGAAAAGGTAATACTGTTGCTCACAACTTGGTAAAATCGAGTACCTGAGAAGTCTATTTAGGGCTCCAATTCTCATCCAGTGTTAATGTCTAGAACCTTCTGAAGTGGGCACTGCACACTGAGGAAGCGTGTTCCTGCAACTCTGATGGGCACTGCGGTAGACACCATTGATTTGGGTGTCCATTCAGGTTTTCCTTTTTGAGAACTGCACACCTCACTCTGATGCAAGAACCAAAGACCCCAGTGAGGCTGTGGGATCAAGAATAGTATGCAAAGGAGCCTGGCTGGGTCAGGACAAGTGTCCTGGCTATGCTGGTTAAAGGCCGTCTTTGTGCGGCTTGGTGATGGGGAACTGGAGACTGACATCAGAACCCAAAGGGACTTCCTTTCCACCGTTTGCCAGCTTGCATCATAGCAAGCACATTTGTCTTTACTGCCATCATCATCTTCACCAAATCCTCCTACAGACGAAAATAAAACAATACAAAACCTTATTGAACCAAAGGAAATCTACTTAATGATTTCAGCTAATGCTGATGCCCAGTGGAGGAGAAGCTGGTAAGTAGTCCTGTGCCCTCTCATAAAAGAGTTTAATGGGATTACCTTCTGTCTCTGTGTGTGAGATATTATTCTTTTAAAAAGCAGAACCCAGGGGTGCCTGGGTGGCTCAGTCAGTTAAGCAGCTGACATAAGCTCAGGTCATGATCTCATGGTTTGTGGGTTCAAGCCCCGCGTCGGGCTCTGTGCTGAAGCTCAGAGCCTGGAACCTGCTTCAGATTCTGTGTCTCCCTCTCTCTCTGTTCCTCCCCTGCACTCTCTTTCTCTCTGTAAAGTAAATAAAGATGATTTTTTTTTTAAAAAAGCAGAACCCATTCATGTCTTGATCTCAGAATCTAAGGAAACTCACCTTCCCCTGACATTTCTGCAGCATGTTTGGAGTTTAATTTAATTGCATTTAATTGGGTCTCAGAGTAGCTCCAAACTTCTGAGACACTCCCTGAGCTCACTTTTGTGTCTCCCTCCAGGAGTTTCTGAAAGCAGAGTCCCTTGTAGTTTCAGTGCTGGAGCTGAAGTCCCGACAGCCCACCAGAGCCATTTACCTTCCTCCTTGATAATGAAAGGGTTGCTGCTGGGAGGGGCTTTCTGCCCATTTCTTAGCCCCCTTGTATTTAACACTGTGATTCTTAACTCTATCAGGTCCAACACCTACTTTTAGTGAGTCTTTTGTAATCTCCTCTTTACTATCCTAAAATGAATACCTATTCACACAATTAAAACATTAATACAGGGGCATCTGCATGGCTCAGTCGGTTAAGCATCTGACTTCAGCTCAGGTCACGATCTCATGGTTCATGAGTTTGAGCCCTGCATCAGGCTCTGTGCTGACAGCTTGGAGTCTGGAGCCTGCTTCAGATTCTGTGTCTCCCTCTGTCTCTGCCCCTCCCCTGCTCATGCTCTGTCTCTCTCTCTCCCTCAAATGTAAATAAACATTTAAAAAAATTTAAACATTAATATAATGTCTTAGCAATAATATAAAGGAAAAATAATAAGAAATTTCTAAAATGAGATGTGCTTCAATAAGTAAATTTTCAACCATGGCCACAGTAGAAGACCTAATGAAGGTGTTACACACTTGCATTTATATTTGGAACCACTATGAAGGTAGAGACTATGAAAAACAGGCTCATAGGGTCTAGTATCCAAAACTACCATTTGTGCTGCTGTAAGTCATGGTACTGTCCAAAATAACAACTAAAAATTTCAAACAATGGAAACTTTTTCTTTGATCTACATGGTGGTTGGGTTTCTGCACAATTAGTATCTTGCAAAAGTTACTTTTTTTATATATGTAACGTAGGGTTATGTGCTTGGCTCAGTTAATTATATATACGTTTCATAACTCTTGGCTCTCTGGAGGGACATGTATAAAGCATGTGGCATGGACGACACTTGTTTGCCCCAAATGTGTGGGACATCTAGAATTTCTTTGTCTTCCCATCGTTAGGACAACCAAAACTGTTGAGTGGATGAATTCTGCTCTTTGTGAACCTCATAAGTTAGACATTAAATCTGCACGGTTGAACCCATTACCCGCAGTGCTGTGCTTAACAATGTGGCAGTATGCTTACTGTGCGAAAAGCAATGGAGGACGGTATTCTTATTTTAGTATCCTTTTTAGGGCTACTGGTCTGTATTCAGGGTGGAGCCCCATCTCTATGGCATTTCCTTCAATTTCACCCCAATTAAAAAAATTTTTTTAATGTTTTATTTATTTTTGATACAGAAGGAGACAGAGCATGAGAGGGGGAGGGGCAGAGAGAGAAGGAGACAGAGCATGAGGAGGGGTGGGCAGAGAGAGAAGGAGACACAGAACCGGAAGCAGGCTCCAGGCTCTGAGCCAGCTGTCAGCACAGAGCCCGACGCGGGGCTCAAACCCACGCATGTGAGATCTGACCTGAGCCAAAGTCGGAGGCTTAACTGACTGAGCCACCCAGGCGCCCCAACTTTATCCCAGTTTAAAAGGGCATTTTCACTCCCATCCCCCCCTCCTCCAGCCCAATGTCTGCCCCTCACTGACTTGGTGCCGGTTCACATGGACCCCTACACGGGCTGAGATAGCCAAACCTGTCATCCAGGCCAAGCTTTATTTGGTATTTATTCTGTCCATTCCAGGAGAAGCCTTCTGACTCATAATGGTAAGTTCTTTTTCTCAAGTCATGAATCTTCCTCTAGAAAGAGACTATTAACTAACCATCAATAAGTTGAACCCAAGGACGAATGGAGTTAACATAGGTCAGGTCCGTACTTCACAGCTGTGATTTCTGGCACTGGAGGGATGATAGGATTTTAACTGAAAGAGATCGGGGTGCCTGTCCGCAGCGTTTCCTGCTGCTTGGCTTTGCCAACCATCCACTTTTGGAATAGCTTTGTTGGGCGGGTACGCCTCTGGTAAGTGAGGTCCAGTCTTCACTCAGGGGTTCCCTCTGCTTAGGAAGCCTGCCCTGCTCACCTTCTGATTCGTTCCTGAAAATTGCAGCTCGGACAATGCCTCCCTCCTAACACCTAGCTTACCCACGCTTGACTTGGAGTTCATCTCTCTGTGCTCTGTGCAGCGCATTCTACATGCTTCCTTTGTCACACATACCACACCGCCTTATAATTTATGATGCAATTACTTGTTCACATTACTCTGGGACTTCCTTATCAGCAAACCCATATCTTTTTAATTTCATTTCATTTTTTTAATGTTTTTATTTAATTTTTGAGAGACAGAGACAGAGTGCAAGTGGAGAGGGGCAGAGATAGGAGGAGACACAGAATCTGAAGCAGGCTCCAGGCTCTGAGCTGTCAGCACAGATAGCTCAGATGTGGGGCTTGAACCCACGAACTGTGAGAGTCTGACGCTTAACCAACTGAGCCACCCAGGTGCCCCTATCTTTTTTATTTTAAATAAACTTTAAATTTTACATTGGGTAAAGTCCATTTGTTATAATTGATGAAATGCCATGGTACATTATTAATTAGATCCATACATTGTTAAGATTTCTTTGGTTTTTACCTAATATCTTTTTTTTTTCTCTAGCTCCAACCACATTACATGTTGTTTATCTCCTTAGGCTCCTCCTGGCTGTGAGGCTTTCGCAGACGTCCCCAGTTTCTGATGACCTTAGCAGTTTTGAGGAGTAATCGTTCGGTATTTTGTTGAATGTCCCTCAGTTGTGATTTGTCTCAGGATTTCCTTATGAGTTGACTGGTGTCAGGGTGCATATAATTAACATGATTGATCACTGTTTGAGGCGCTTGATTATTTGCCAGAATTAGCGTTTGTTAGGTTTCTTCACTGTAAAGTTGCCAGCCTTCCACCCCTTTCCCTACTATGATCTTTGGGAAGAGTCACCGTGTGTGGCCCACAGTCGAGGGGGAGGTTCTGCTGAGTACGTGTATAAATTATTTGGGATGCTTCTGCATGGTAGATTTCTCTCTTCTCCTCCATTTACCCAGCTGTTCTTATATCATTGAAGACTGGGTGCTTAGCTCAGGATTGAGTAAATGGTAGATGCTTAATACATTTTATTGGTTCTGGTTTCTAAGCGACCATTGTAAATCTCTCTCAATATGGACATAACAATGCTAATAACTTGAATGATAAGAACGCTGAAATAGGCAATGTTTCCTAGAAGCACTGCTCTATGTGTTTTAGCTCAATTCATCCTCACAACAATCCTGTCAGGATGACACTATTATCACTGAAGAGAATTTGTTTAGCTTACCTAGGTCACACTGCTGATAAGTGATGGAGACAAGATTCAGATCCATGCGGTCTGATTTCAGGATGCACACTCTTAAAGCCATAGAGGCTGGAGTACATTTTCAGTTTCTGTTCCAATTACCTTGGCCTTGCTCTGTTGAGCTTATCCCCTAGGAGGACAGGGTTCAAGATGCAGATAGTCCCCAGCTGGCAATCCTCTAGCAGCGTCTCCTTGTTTATACCAAATGTTCCTTTAAATCCGTGAGGCCTGCAAAGCACAGAAATTCCTAAGAAATTATAAGAGGCCTCCCTTTTGAAGCTTGCTTTGGAACATTGATCAAGCTCCCCAAGTTATGGAGTCCAGACCTCAACACTGTACCCTGGAAATGGGCAGACGGTACTCAGCGGTTATGCAAAGGAGAAACTGCCTTGGCTCATCATGCTTCAAACAGGACGCATGGCTCATCATGGTCATAGAGGAGATGAAATGAGAAAGTGCCTAGCTCTTGGAATTTCAGGATAATTTTGTAATTTATGCTAAGAATAGGCCAGAATATTTAACCGTGAAACTGTGATAGGAAATTAGGACGTATGGTCAACATTCTAGTTAGGTATGAGTGAGGACATATGAATGAGCCTCAAACATCTCTATTTTCTACGATGCATGAAGTCTGAGAGTAATTCCTTTGGGTCTTGAAAATCCTGCTTGAAGGCTGAATAAAATGGGTGGATTAATGCTTTTGTAGTCTGTCCCTTGTCTGGATTTCAGAGTGAAATCAGCCATTAAAAATGAGGAAAGGAGAAAGTTAAGATAGGAAGCTGATTTTTTTTCAGCCACCAGCTGTTACTCTTTGGTAGCAAGGAACTCTGGCAGTTTGTACAATTTATCTCTGTAGAGTTTGTTTATATACTGAGTAATAATACCTCAGAATAGAATCTACTCTGAGCCCAGAGTTTGAGATATTAACAGTTTATTTTTAACTCAATTTAAAAACACAATAAACAGCATCTCCCAAAGCATGATCTTGAGCTTTGATTTATAGCCCTAAGAAATCTCAGCATTTTCTCTTTAAGTCACGGAATTCCTTTAGACAAAGAATTACAAAGACTTCAAACCAAGCAATGAGCCTTTCAGATATCCCTGTGGAACAGGTCAATTTGTTTGTCGTCAAATTAATGTGCAAAGTTCCCACATGTGCAGACAGCCAGAATCAGCTCGGGTGAAAAAAATTATGAAAATTACTGGTTTCACTCATCCTTTAGAGATGACTGGGGAGGCGATGTTCAGTAGGCTATGGTGTGGTGCCGCATAACTATAGCTGTATCACGCCACTCTTGGCAGCTAATATTGCTAAATAATGACAAGGGAGGTATTTTCCGTCTCTTCCTCACCATTTCACATGGATGTTCACAATCCTTTTCTTATCTGCCTGCTTGCAGGATGGTTTTAGGCCATCAGGAAGGGGGCTTCACTTAACTTTTTTCTTCGGTTTAATGGCAGGCACTCCTCTGAACACTTCAGGTGTATTAACTCTTTTCATCCTCGTAACACCCCTGTGATTCCATTATTTGCCCCTTTTTATAAATGAAAAACTGAAGCACAGACAGGTTAAGGAATGTGCCTCAGGTTGCATAGCTAATAAATGATACAGCTGGAATTTGAAGCCGGGCAATCAAACTTCAGAGCCCATGCTCCTAACCAAGATACTAGGCTGCCTCCAAAAATTTATTGGTGTAAAATCATAAACTTTGAGGGTTTCCTTACATCATCTGCTGTACAGACCTCCTCCACTCTATTGTGTGTGCTGGCAAAACAGATTTGATGAAAACCACAGCTGCTCTAGTTATATTCAAGTTCTTCTAGAAGTCGGTGACGTTTATCCTGTTGGGAAAAAGGAGTGGGGCTGGACATGAACATCAACACATTTCAGAGGACTACTGGATCATAAAAATAGAAACACGGAATAAAACTAAAGCATAAGGATGTTTTTCACAGTGTTAAGTTATGAGGGTAAAAAAAAGAGGAACAATTAAATGTTGGGATATCAATTTATTTTATTTAATTGGAAAATAAGTATATCGTACTTACTACTCGTCAGACATTGTTATAAGTAAATATTAGCTTGTTTAAACCTCAACAAACTCCTGTAACGTGGATATTACTATCTCCAGTTTACAGATTTAGTGCCTGAGGCATGGATGGCTTAGGAAGTTTGTCCCATAGGATGGAGCCAGGAATTTAGCCCCACAGGCTGACTCTGGCACCAGCTTTCACCTCTTTGCACCTGAATGCTTGGAGGCCCCTATAATTGTGTGTTTTGAAGTATTTTGCTTTTTGATTTTTGGGGGGTTTTTTTGTTTGTTTGTTTTTGTGTTGTTGGGTTTTTTTTTTCCACCTTGTGAGTTACTTAAATTCAATTTTGATTTATTGATAGTGATTTGAGTGCTTCTTTTCATATAGTTTTTATAGTGATTGCTCTACATATTGTCTAAGCTATCCACCATTCAGGGAACTTGGTATAAAAGACACCACAGTCTGTTGGTGTCAGCATTCAGCAGTTTGACTGAAGTGTAGAAGTCTTACTTGCCTTTACTCTCTCCCACTGTACTTGTCTTTAATTCCTTTATATACATTGAGAACCATAGCACACATTGTTATAATTTTTGCTTCAACATTAAAACATAATCTAGAAAACTTAAGAAGGAAATATTAGTGTTATTTACCCATATTTTTTATTTTCCCCCTTTCTTTCTTCCATCCTGATTTTCAAAGATTCCTTCCCTTAGTGAGTTTTCTTTAGTCATTTCAATATAGTTGCTTGGCTGGCAACAAATTCTAGTTCCTCTTCATCTGAGAATATCTTCATTTCTCCCTCATTCATGAAGGATGTTTTTGCTATGATAAAATTCTGTATTGACCCTTATTGTCATTCAGCATTTGAAAAGTGTGGTGCCGCTTCCTTCTGGCCTTCAGGGATTCTGATGAGAAGTCTGATTCCTTCGAATTGTTGTTTTCCCTACAAGTAAAAACAGGCTACTTTCAAGACTTTTTCCTTTGTGTTTCGATTTCAGAAGTGTAACTATGGTATGTCTTCACACAGATTTCTTTGGGTTCACTGTTTGGGTTTCTCTCAGCTTCTTGTATCTATAGGCTTATGTCTTGCCAAATTTGGGGAAAGTTCAGCCATGATTTTTTGGAGTACTTTTTCAGCCCGCTCTCTTTCTCCTCTTTTTCTAGACATCAGAGACATGAATGTTAATCTTTTGTTGCAGTCTTCTATGTCACAGAGGCTCCAATCATTTTTTTTTTCTACTTTCTCTGTCATTCAGATTGGATATTTTCTATTGTTTCATTTTCAACATTCATGATTCTTCCTCTGTCCTCTAAATTCTGCTGTTAAGCCCATCCATTGAGTTTTTTATTTTATTTATGGTGTGTTTGAATTCTAAAATTTCCATTTGGTTCCTCTTTCTACCTTCTGTTTCTTTTCTGTGACTTCCTATATTTTCATTTGCTTCAAGCATTGAAACACTTTTGTGATGGCTGTTTTAAAATCCTTGGCAGATAATTCCAACATTTGTGTCATTTTCGCATTGGCACCTGTTGTTTTTCTTTTCTTGTTTGATTTGGGATCTTCTCTCCTCTTGGTATGACTGAATTTCCATTGAAATTTGGATTTGTGTGGTGTTATAAGACTCTGGACATTTGTTTGTTTGTTTGTTTATGCATATATGTATGTATGTGTTTATGAGTATGACCAGGTAAGGTTCAGAGGGAGAGGAAGAGCATCTTAAGCAGGCTCTATGCCCATCACGGAGTCCGAGCAGGGCTAGATCTCATGACCCTGAAATAATGATCTGAGCCCAAATTAGGAGTTGAGTGCTTAATTGACTGAGCCAACCAGGCACTCCTGGATCTTATTTATATAGTTCATTTTTAGACAGCATTTATTTTCATTTTTTTTTTTAAATATGGAGACTCAGGGCTTCAAGCAGGGAAAATCAAAAGCTGTAAGTCCTCTTAAAGCCTAGCACCATTAGGGGCACTTGAGTGGCTCAGTTAGTTGAGTGTCAACTTTTGATTTCAGCTCATGTCATGATCTCACAGTTTGTGAATTCAAGCCCCACATTGTCTCTGTGCTGACAGCCTGGAGGATGCTTGGTATTCTCTGTTTCCTTCTCTCTCTGCCCCTCTCTCACTTATTTGCTCTCTCAAAAATAAATAAACATTAAGAAAGCCTAGCATCATTATTTGTACTATGTCACTCTGCAACATTCTATTGGGAAAACAACCTACAGTGTCTGCCTAGACTCAGTGGGAGGCAAAATCAAACTCCACTTCTAGATGAGGGCAGTGGCAAAGTCAATTGCAAAAGGGCATTGCACAAGGAGAGGGATAGCTAAAGCTATCTCTGAAAACAATCTGTCACACTCACAGTTATTTTGCCTTATGGAATTATGGATTACTCTCTTTTCATCAATGATTTTTTTCCTATGGTTTCCTAGTTTTCTATAGTAGGACAATGCTCCCTTTAATAGCAGAAAAATATGTCAGAAATACCAAAAGAAGTCATGTACTTGTCAAATTATACTGTGTCAGGTGATCTGCAAATGGAATTCAACAACTGTGATCTTTGCTCTTTGAAATTCTAAAATGTTTAAAGGTTAAGTCTGGGATGATTTCCAACCCTTGAAAGTGATGATCTGCAACGTGAGTCTTTTAGTCTGATCACCCTGCTTCAAGCCCTAGATAGGGGCCACTGTGTACCTATCACTCTTGCCTTTACATAGCCTCAGGCAAAGGATGACCCTCGAAACCTCTTCACCTGCATGGTTGTTGGTGGTTGGGAGATGCCAGGTTTCTCCAAGCATCACCCCCTCCCCACTCCTCTATACAACTTACTGGCACAGGTAGGAAACATGGCTCTGTCACTCTGTAACTACCATGTCCATGCACATAGCAGCAACTCTGTTTTCCCAGATATGCTCTGAGGGAGGTCAAGGACATAGGAACGATTCTCCAGCCTCTCCTTATGGGTAATTTAGGGCTCTCCATAGGGATCAGAAGTTCCTTGAGGGCAGAGGCTGATTACACTCAATGGTAGGTGTTAGAACATGTATGTTGAATTGGATTTTAAATACTCTGATGAAAATCCACTACTTGAAGTGGATTCTTTCTATTTGAAGGGAAGAATTGGGAGACCTTATTTTCCTCATCTGGAGTAATTATGGCACCCTGTGCCAATGTAGTACCCTCCAGTTTTCACCTCATTTTCCCTCTCCACATAACCTTCAGTGTCTTGCATAAAATGGGACTAATGATATCTACACTGGAATGTTGGGAGTTAGATAACATCTACCTTGGGTAGATACTAAGGATTTTTGGTTTTTTTGAATTAAAGGTGATGATAAATGTGAAAGGAGTATTTTAAATTTTATAATATTCAGGGACACCTGGATGACTCCGATGGTTAAGCATCCAAATCTTGATTTCAGGTAAGGTCATGATCTCATGGTTTGTGAGATGGGGCCTGGTGTCAGGCTTTGCACTGACAGCATGGAGCCTGTTTGGGATTCTCTCTCGCCCTCTTTCTCTGCCCCTCCCCTGCTCACTCACTCTCAAAATAAATACCCGTTAAAAATTGTTAAAATATTTTTGTAAGATTCAAATATTAACTATTAGCATTCTTAGTCCTTTGAGGCACAGTGCATACCATTTCCTTTCCTTTCTTTTTTTCATTTGAAAATGAAGGAACTGAGACTTGCAGAAGTTAAACAATTTGCCAATTAGTTAAATGGTGGACTTTGGCTTTGACCTACATCTTGTGACTCCTGTTTCAGTCTCTTCCAAAGGCTGTCATTTACATCTGGGGTCAGCACACTGCAGCCCATGAGTTAAGTCCCCACTGCCTGTTTTCTAATGGAACACAACCTGCTCCTGTGTTTAAGGATTCTCTGTGTCTGCTTTCACACTACAATGGTGGGACTGAGTGGTTGCAACACAGCCTAGGCTGGCCTAAAATATTTATTATCTGACCTTTTACAGAGAAAGTTTGCCGCCTCCAACTTTTATTGTCACCACAAATATAGAACCAGTGCCCACAAAGAATGATATTCTAGAGTTCTTGAATAATGTCAGCTGGTGCCCTTTTCAGCTCTTCACCCCCAGCTAAGTCAAGGTGAGCTCATAGGGCTCTTAATTTTCCTCCGTAGGAGAAGTTTGAGTCCCCTGAATACTGGAAGCACTTATTTCTAGGAATCCCTCTGACCCTAGCTTTATTGAACATCAACACAGATATTCAGTGAAGAAAAGACAACTTAGAAACATCAATAGGCAACTAAGAACATCAACAAGAAAGGCAACCTAGAAACAAGTCACTCATCATTCTCACATGAAGGAGGAGAAAACCAAGGCACACCTAAAGGAAACAGTTCTCCTTAAGTTAGGAAGAGGTTAGCAGTTCCATTAGAGCCCAAGTATCCTGACTTCTAGTGGTTCTATTACACTGAAAACCAAATTAGACTGAATTACAGTTCCTGACCTGTGGATTGCAGGTGTGAATTTCCATCCAGTATTTTATGCTTCTTCTGAAAAGGCCACAGACAGATTAAATGAGTCACAAGACACTAGCCAGAAAATTCACATTAGGATCTGGAGCTCTTGGGCCTAAATATATAGACCAAGCATCTCCTTGTTTTGCTAAGAAAAATTACAAAGAACAGCCTGCGCTATTCATTGGTCTGTTTTTGACCTTGATTTCCCTCATCTCCTAATTCCCTCATGGATAAACAGAGTGTAGATGTCACTGTCTGACCTGATGTCATGGAGGGCTCGGGAGATTAGACCAAGCCTATGACAGCTGTTCAAATAGCATGAGTGAGTTCACAGAGGGTGGAGTTCTTTCAAGGAGACTATGTTCCTACTCTGGTTTCTGAGTTTCTTTGTGTTGTCTCTGGATGAAGATCAAATTTTTTGAATTTATTGATTCATCGGTTATGTGGAGTTTATATGGTTCTTTAAGTGGAAAAAAAAAAAAGTCTTGTGTTAGGGGAAACCTAGGCCTACTCATTGATGATGTTTTATGGCCTACTTCCACAGCATAAAGAGCTCTGTCCCTAAAGGTAATTAAACTCAGCAAGGCTCTCAACTCTAAACTGTCTGGAACCATAGAACAGCCAACAGGAAGGGAGGTAGGGTAGCAGGAAAGGTCACGACAAGGACAGAGCTAGGGGATAATATCATAGGATAGGCCATTTAAAAACAACAACAACAACAACAGGGGTGCCTGGGTGGCTCAGTCGGTTAAATGTCCAACTCTTGATCTCAGCTGAGGTCATGATCTCACAGTTTGTGAGTTTGAGCTTTACACCAAGCTCGCTGCTGTCAACACAGATCCTACTTTGGAGCCTCTGTCTCCCCCTCTCTCTTCTCCTCTCTGGATTACACTTAGCACTCCTTCTCTCACACTAAATACATAAATAAACTTTAAAAATTTGAAAAACAACAACAACAATGACTTTGGATCTAATGTTTGTGTGACATTGATGATAACTCTCAGGACTGGGCATGGAACCTGTTTTCTGTCTGCCACCATCCCTTCTGTTGTTCTAGAAGTAGTGCTTCCTTCCTTTAGGGAGCTCACCCTTCTCACTCCACGTAGCCTGAGTGGGGTTTTCCATCACAGGGCTCTTTACCTTTGATCAGGTGTAGTCAGATGATCTAAATGAGGCCAGTCAGGTTATCTCTCCCAGCAATTTACATCCTGAATACAGAGACCCAGGTAAGAATGCTCAGTCTACTATGGAAGTGCCCAAATCTGCCCTGGGCCAAGGCTTTGGTTTTGGTTTTATCTCTTCAGTGTTTTGAGCTCAGTCACTCTCATTCAAATGTATTATTATTATTATTATTGCTTAAGTTAGTTTTCTGTTTTTATTGCTTATGGGATATTTAAATGATACCAAGGGACACAAAATGGCTGGTCCTAATATACATTATCTTATATATTTAATGAAAACACTATTATTATATATAGATTCGGTTAGGTTACATTATTAGTTCTGTTGTATGTATGAAGAAGTTAAAATTAGAGCTTAGGTACACTGTTAAGGTTTATGCTTGTAATAAGGGAAAGAGCTAAGGTTGGGGCTCAGGATTGTTGGGTCCTGGATCCATGACATTGTAGGGCCCATGAGTGCAGAATGCAGCCCATGGAAGGCTCTGGAAGCTGGGTCTCAGGAAGCATCCAGCAGAATTGCAGGGAAGCCAGTTGCTCTGTAAGAATAGGAGCCTAACATCAATCCCGCTCCTCCCGCACCCTCTTTGATTTGCTGGAAGCAGACAAATTTTACCCAGTAGATTTTATCTTCAGTATGAAAGGGTTCAGTCTTGTTTTACAGAGCACTGTTTTACAAAAAACATTTTTCAGGCAAGGAGACCGAGCTTCAGGGATGTCAAATGAGTGTTGACACTTACGAGGTCAGGGAGCAAGGTAGTGCCAGATCAGGGGCCAAGCCCAGGGCTTCCTGACTCTTGGGGTAGCTCCCTTTCCAGTGCTCCACATAGGTCTTCCCAACTTGATTACTCTGGAACTGATGCCATGTTATCCTTTCCCAAAAGAGTGTAGTGGAGTTGCACCAGATAACACATTTAACTTTTGTGAATTTAAGTGTTTCAACACTTGGCAAAGAGAGGAGACAAGAATAGAGAAAGAGCAAATTTCAATATCTTAAGTGATTCCATCTGTCAGTCTGGATTATGGGCCAAAGGAAAAATGAGATGGGTGAGTATGATGATCATTCAGTGGGTTTCATGTCTCATGCATCCCTCATAGTGTGAGCATATAACCATGTATAAAAGCCATGGCCATGTATGTATGTATCTTTTTATTCAACATGGACTCTGAAACACAGTCCATCTATTTTGAATGATATCTCTCCCTCCCTAACTGTAGCTGTCTGTACAACATTGGAGGATAAAACTGACTCTGGTGGACTTCCTGACAGCTGGTGTTATAATTTATAGACAAAGACATTTTCAAGAATAATTTGGACTGTAGCTATTATTTGCTTAATGTACTGACTTTGGAATTTCAGCCCCATGTAAGGTGCAGTCCCACGCCTTACCATAGTGGAGGCTCTTGAATATACTAAAATTCTAGGACATGGACTCTGGTGTCAGGAAGGTTTACATTCATAAACTAGTTCCATGTGTGGTTCTGAGCAATCCTTCCTATCCTCAGATTATAGGGAAAAATTGACATAAAATCTATAGCATACTTCTGTCTACAGTAAGTGCCTAAATGCTCTCTATTAATATAGTTGTTGTAATGAAGCTATTCTAAGAAATTTTGTAACATTAGCTAAATATAGTAAACAAAAGGGGTGGTACTTCTGACCCTTAGTTCATGTCCTTTATGTTTACCTTTACTTATATTTATAAAATGAGAAAATTAGACCAAAGATTCTCCCCAAAGATCTACGTCTCTCATGATGGCAATATAGATATCCTCAAATTTCTGTTTCAGGTTTTTAATGCCTTACTATTTGCATAGCAAACCATCCCAAATCTTAGTGGCTTAAAAATACAAATAGATCTAGTTCACAAGTCTGTGGGTCAGCAAGGAGGTTCTGGAGCCTAGGGGCTCATTCTTTGTCTATGATGAGCTGTGAGTTGGATAAGCTTTTCCCTGAATAGTCTCTTAACACATGTGTGGATCTGCTGGTTGTAGGCTGGTCTAGGACAGTCTTTGCTAGTACAACTGAACTCTCCCTAGCTAGGGTTTATTAATATGGCGATAGCAGGTTTCCAGGAAAGAGAGGGGAAGGCACACATACCTCTTGAGACTTAGACTCAGAACTAGAACAACGTCACTTTCTCCGTATTCTGTTAGCCCAAGCAAGTCACGGGACTGGCCCAGATTCAAGGGGGTGAAAAAAGAGGTTCATCATTTTGATAAGATAAGTTTCAAAGTTGTATTTTCAAAAGGCATGGATACCATAAGGAATATTCTAGGGACTATTTTTTAAATCAACTTTTCATAACTTCAGGTGTCTTAGTATCTGCCAGTGTGTTCTGATGTGTTCTCCAGACAATACTTTTTCTTCCCTGGGGGAGAATTCAGGGTTTCCAGCAGCTTGATGGTGACTGACACATGTAGGTCACCAGGTTTTTCCTCAGTTAATTTTCCCCCCAAGCAGGATTCCTGGGGGTGAGACAAGGTTTCAATCAGAGAATCCTGTCAGAACTTGACCTGGAGAGGCAAATACTTATTTCAGATTTGGAATAAAAGTCCTCCTATTTATTCATAGAATCATGACCATCTGCACATGGCCTAAATCTCCAAATGCATTCGTCAATTAAGATTGTATAAAAAGGCAATTATTGCCCAAAATGATAACAGAATGATCATTATTCTCCCTCATGATCTTCAGAAGAGGGGAACACAGGCAAACATATGGTAAAGAATACTACTTTTAATATCACAATATAATTTTTGTTCTTTTGTTTAGCAATGATAGAGGTGGTGGTGGTGGTATATGTAGATAAATAAGTTTAGAATGTCCTCCAAATGTTCTCTAAACAGAACAGTGGCTTCTTCTCATTAGATGTCAGCCAAGAGGTCTGTAATATTCATGTGGCTACCATTGCTGATAGTACAGGTGCTGGTGTTAGTCAATGATGATGATGAGGGGGCTTCTAGCTTTCGAGTTCAAGAATAGATGCCATGTGACAGATCACAGAGGGCATGATAAATACAAATACAAATAGTTCCATTAATTGCTCAAAGAAGTAGAAAATGCAGTCTGCAGTTGTGTTCTTTTAATTATAGTATATACATAGAATGCGCATAGATCATTAACATGCAGTTTCATAAAGGTTCTTTGCACGAACACAATTATATAATTAGTACCTACATCAAGAAATGAAAAATGTTATAAGGATAGCAGAAGCCTCTCTCATTTCCCTCCTAGGCACTACCATTCCTCAAAAGTGGCCACCATATTGTTTTCTAACTGCATAAATGGTTTTGTCCATTTTTCTTTATTCCATCTATCTTTAAATAGATGGAATGATATGTATTTTTATCACCTAGTTTCTTTTCTTTAACATAATGATTCTGAGATTCATCCCAATTGTTGCATCTGTCAGTAATTCTTTTTTTTAATATTCCATTGTATATGAATCATTCATGATTTGTTTTCCCATTCATTTGTTGATGAGCTTTTTGGCTGTTTCCAGGTTTTGCATATTAAGCTATGATGAATATTTTCTGCGCAAACCTATATAAGAACATACATACATATACTTTTCTTGAATCAATTCCTAGAAGTGGAATGGTTGGATATTATGGTAGGTATACATGTAACATTTTAACAAATGGCAAAAGTAGGTGATGACCTTCTTTTCATTCCTACTATGGGTGATTTCTGTTCTCTCTTTTTTTAAAGTTTATTATTTATTTTGAGAGAAAGAGAGCAAGCATAAGAGGGGGAGGGAGAGAGAGAGAGAGAGAGAGAGAGAGAGAGAGAGAGAGAGAGAGAGAATCCTAAGCAGGCTCTGCACTGTCAGTGTGGAGCCAGACATGGGGCACAAACCCACCAACCTTGAAATCATGACCTAAGCCAAAATCAAGGGTCAGACACTTAAATGACTGAGCTACCCAGGTGCCCCTCTGTTCTCTCTTTTTTATTTCTTGATCAGTCTAGTAAGGGGTTTCTCCATATTATTGATATTATAAAAAAGCAGCTTTTGACTTGTAAATGTTCTCTATTATCTATCCATTTTTTTTTGTTTCATTAAATTCTGCTTATTTTCACCTTTCTTTACTTACTTTGGGATTACTTTGCTCTTTCTCTAGCTTATTTTTTTTTTAATTTTAAAAAAATAGAAAACATTTTTTTAAATTTACTTTTGAGAGAGAGAGAGAGACAGCTTGAGCAGGGGAGGGTCAGAGAGAGAGGGAGACACAGAATCTGAGGACAGGCTCCAGGCTCTGAGCTAGTTGTCAGCACAGAGCCCAACTTGGGCTCGAACCCACAAACCATAAGATCATGACCTGAACTGAAGTCGGACGCTTAACCGACTGAGCCACTCAGGCTTCCCTCTCTACCTTATTTTTAAGGTAGAACATTATGTCATGGTATTTAGATACTTTGTCTTTTCAAATTCAGGCAGTTAGAGCTATAAATTCACCTGTAAGCACCACGCTAGCTTCATCTTTCACATTTTGATGTGTTGTATGTAATTTTACGTGTCAACTTGGCTTGACTTAGGTATATAGTTGTTTGGTCAAATACTAGACTAATTGTTACTGTGAAGGTATTTGTAGATGGATATAATTAACATTTATAATCAGCAGACTTTAAATAAACAGATTACCTTTTGAGTGGGTTTCACCCAGTTAGCTGAAAGCCTTCAGGAGCGCCCGGCTGGTTTAGTTGGTTAAGTGTCTGACTTTGGCTTAGGTTCGTGAGTTCAAGCCCCATATCTAGCTTTGTGTTGACAGCTCAGAGCCTGGAACCTGCTTCAGATTCTGTGTCTCTGACTTTCTCTGACCCTTCCCTGCTCACACTGTGTCTCTCACTCAAAATAAATAAACACGAAAAAAATTTTTTTGAAAGCCTTCACAGCAAAAGCTGAGGTTGCTCAGAGAAGGAATTCTGCCTGAAGACTACCCTGAGTTTCCAGCCAGCTGTCCTGCTTACAGATTTCAGACTCAAAAGACTGCAACATCAATTCTTCCTTCGAATCTCCAGTCTGCTGGCATGCCCTACAAAATACTTCAAAATTTCCCTGTGATTTCATCTTTCACTCACAAATTGCTTAGAAATATATCGGTTAAACTCTATATAGAGTTTTCCTAGATATATTATTTTATTGATTTTTAAATCAAATTCTATTGTGATTAGAGGATGCCCTTTGTATGATTTCTGTGCTATAAAATTATTGTGACTTGCTTTATGACTCAGTATCTGGTCTCTCTTGGTGAATGTACCAAGTGAACTTGAAAAAATTTATATTCCACACTTGTTGGATGTCATGTTCTATGAATGTCAGTTAAATTGAAGTGTTTACAGCCATTGTTCAGATATCTGTGTCCTTGCTTACATTTTAGGGGCTAGGTGGTCTATGAGTTACTGGAAAATGAATGTTAAAATCTTCTACTCTAATTGTACAGAGGTCTCTCTTCCTTCTTCAACTTTTGATTCTTACAGCTCGAGGTGCCATCATTAGGTGAATATACATTTTATTTTATTTATTTTGTATTTTATTTTATTTTTAAATGTTTATTTATTTGAGAGAGAGAGAACCAATGATAGAGGGGCAGAGAAAGAGGGAGGCAGAGGATCCAGAGCAGACTCTGTGTTGAGAGTGCAGAGCCTAATGTGGGGCTTGCACTCAGGAACCCTGAGATCATGACCTGAGTCAATGTCGAACACTTAACCCGCTGAGCCATCAGGCCGACCAGGTGACTATACATTTTAAATTATGATTTGTTTTTGATGAAATTATCCCTTTCATCATTATGAATGTCCATCTCACTGTTCATCATTATGAAATGTCTTTTTTGTCTTAAAGTTCATAAATTTTTATATTCTAAACCATTCTTCTGATATAAATAATATTAAATAATAGTCATTCCAACTTTCTAATGCTTATTGTTTGCATGGTATATCTTTATCTCCTTTTCCTCCCATTTTCTTTGAAACTATCTTTGCCTATATACGTAAAATTTATCACTTTTTAAATATTTCCTCATTTCATTTATTTATTTATTTATTAATAGTTTATTTCCAAGTTGGTTTCCATATAACACCCAGTGCTCTTCCCCACAAGTGCCCCCTCCATGACCATCAGTACCTTTCCCCTTTCCCCCTCCCTCTTCAGCCCTCAGTTTGTTTTCAGTAATCAAGAGTCTCTCATGATTTGCCTCCCTCCCTCTCCCTAACTCCCCCGCTCCCTGCTTCCCCTTTCCATGGTCCCTTGTTAGGTTTCTCCTGTGAGACCTATGAGTGAAAACATATGGTATCTTTCCTTATCCACCTGACTTATTTCACTCAGCATGACACCCTCGAGTTGTTTCTGTTTGTAATTAGTTGTTTTATGTATTTGGGTGCTCCTGAATTCGGCACATAAATGTTTATAATTGTTAGCTCTTCCTGATGGAGATACCCTATAATTATTATAAAAATTCCTTCTTCATCTTTTGTATATTGCCTTTACTTTAAATTCTAGTTTGTCCAATATAAGTATGGCTACTCCGGCTTTCTTTTGACTTCCAGTCGCATGATAGAGATTTCTCCATTCCCTTACTTTCATTCTGAAGGTGTCTTCAGGTCTAAAATGAATCTCTTGTAGACAGCAAATAGATGGATTTTGACTTTTTATCCATTCTTCTACCCTGTGTCGTTTGATTGGAGCATTCAATCCATTTACGTTCAGTGTTATTATTGAAACATGTGTGTTTAGATTCTTTGTGTTCTCTGTAGCATTCATGTTTGTAGTGATGTCTCTGGTACCTTATATTCCTTGCTACATTTCCCTCATAGAGTCCCTCTTAAAATTTCTTGTAGGGCTGGTTTGGTGGTGATGAATTCTCTCAATTTTTTGTTTATTTGGAAAAATCTTTATCTCTCCTATTTTGAATGACAGGTTTTCTGGATAAAAGATTCTTGGTTGCTTATTTTTCCTGTTCATCACATTGAAGATTTCCTGCCACTTCTTTCTGGCCTGCCAAGTTTCAGTATATAGGTCTGTAACCACTCTGATAGGTTTCCCTTTGTATGTTAGGGTCCTTTTATCCCTAGCTGCTTTCAGAATTCTCTCTTTATATTTTGCCAGTTTCGCTATGGTATGTCATGTTGAAGGTTGATCAAGTTACGTCTTAAGGGGAGTTCAATGTGCCTCTTGAATTTCAATGTCTTTTTCCTTCTTCAGATTTGGGATGTTCTTGGCTATAGTTTGATCAAGCACCCTTTTAAGACCTTTTTCTCTTTCTTCTTCTTCAAAAATTCCTATGATACAGATATTGTTCCATTTTATTGTATTACTCAGGTCTCGAATTCTCCTTTCCTGCTCCTGTATCAGTTTCTCTCTTTTCTCAGCTTCCTCTTTTGCTATAACTGTGTCTTCTAATTCACCTATTCCCCTCTCTGCCTCTTCAATCTGTGAAGTGGCCACCTCCGTTTTATTATACACCTCATTTATAGCCTTTTAAAACTGTCACAGCTATTTTTAATGTCCCTAGTCTTTGTATCAATAGCTTCTCTGATGACTTCCATGCTTTTTATCAAGTCCAGTGATTAATTTTATGACAATTGTTCTAAATTCTTGTTCAGTTATGTTGCTTGTGTCTGTTTGAGCTGTTCTGTTGCTGTGATTTCTTCCTGGAATTTCTTTAGAGGAGAGTTCTTTAATTTTGTCATTTCAGCTAGCTTTCTGTCACTTGTCAGTTTTAAAAGCTCATTCCGTTCTGTGAGTCTGTTAGTATTGCTCTATTAAAGGAAGCTCATTGACTGTCCAGGGCCTGTCGTTTCAGGAAGTGTTCTTTTGATGATATCTCTCGGTTTCTCTTGTTATGCCTCTGATTATTTTATTTCCCCACTCAGTTATATTTGGTACTCTCCACCATGTATACTTTGGCTTGTTTCTTGAGGTAGCTCTGAAAAGGAAAACAGACAGACAAGCACACAGAAAACAAAAGCCCACCAACACACAGACAAATCAAATAAACAAGCAAACCAAAAGGGGAAAGAAAAAAAGAACAGAAAGGAAAAGAAAGAAAAGGAAAAGAAAAATGAAGAAGGTGGGGGGTGGGGGCAGAAACAGCCAAAGACAAAGGACAGTCTGAGAGTATAAAACCTGTGGAGGGGAGAGATAAGAGTGAGATAAGGGAAAATATATCTGGATGGCAAGAACTGACCTAATCACAGCAGTGGATAAATGTTGGTCTTTCCCAGACTTCGGGGGGGGGGGGGGAGAAGGTAAAAGAAAACAAGGAAAAAAATTTTAAATAAGGCAGCTCTCCAGCGTGGATGGGCGTGGTTTGGTGTAGGTAGGTCGGGTCTCAGGGGCTGCTCTCTGAGGCCCTGCCTTAGTGGTTGTGGGGAGAAGAATGGCAGTGCCCCAGCCCTTCTCGGGCCACGCCTTGCAAGCAACTCTTTTGAGTCCGATCTCCCCCTGATATGGGCTGGCTAAATTGCTTTTGTTCCCCCAAGCTCTGCCACGTTTCCAAGTCCTAGTCCATGCACTTTAATGGTGCCACTCCAGATGAAATATCTTCCTGTAGGCGGGCGGCTTTCTAGCTGGGATTGAGTAAGGGGACTGCAGAGCCAGCTTTTCCCTGGCTCCACCTGGAGTCATGGAGCCACCATCCCAGAAGAGAGCAAGCCTGCTGAGGGGGACAAATTCCTGTCCCTGCACCCAGTGGCTATTTATTCGATGTTTGTGTCTCTCTGTCCCAGGCCAAGGTCTCTCCCTCTCCAGAGACCACTCTATGAGTGTTTTCAGTCTCTCTTCCTCTTCCTTCAGCTCTCTGCTGCTCTGCATAGCTGTTCCCCGCACCCTCCACAGCCCTGTGCCACCTCTGCACACACGGGCCTCTGCGGCCCTGGGCCACCTTTCTGGGCACTCACTCTCTCCCAGCTCCACTTTGGGCCAGCGCTCCCTTCCCTCAGAGCCTCCAGTCCCAGTTCACACTCACTCAGGCATCCATGAGGCTGTCATCTATAAGGACTCTGTGTGTGCACCTCCCATTCTTGCAGATCAGAGTATTGTGGCTTTAGTCCTTCTCAGTTTGATAGTTGCTGGCTGGCGGAGATTACAGAGCTCCCTACTTCTCTGCCATCTTGCAGCTTGTCCCGATTTGACTCCTAAAATTTATCAATTTAAGGCAGCCTATGTTTGGGTCTTGCTTTTTTAAAATCTACACTATTAATATCTGCCTTTTAGTAAGAGTATTTTCTTTAGGCCTGTAACTAATATAATTTAAAAAAATTTTTAATGTTTTTATTTATTTTTGATACAGAGAGAGACAGAGCATGAGAGAGGGAGGGGCAGAGAGAGAGGGAGACACAGAATCAGAAGCAGGCTCCAGGCTCCGAGCTTATCAGCACAGAGCCTGACACAGGCTCGAACCCACAAACATGAGATCATGAAGAGCTGAAGTCGGAGGCCTAACTGACTGAACCACCCAGGCACCCCATTTAATATAATTTTGATATGGTTAGATTTAAGACTACCATTTTATTAAACATCTTTATAACTTTGGTTTTTGTTGTTCCTTTTTTCTTTCTTGCCTTTTTAAGATTTTTGAATATTTTTTAGCATTCCATTTTAATTTACCTATTGCCTATCTGGCTATATTCTTTGTAGTGGTTGCCCTAAATATTACACTATACATATCCAATTACTTATACCACTTCGAATAAAATGTAGAATTCTTGCAACCACATATGTAAATGTGCTTCCTTTCATTACCCTTTATGTTAGAAGTGTCATATGAATTTCTTCTACAGTTATCGACATCCCTCAAGATAATGTTATAATTTTTGTTTTCATTGGTTATACATATTTTAAAGAACTGAAGAGGAAAAGTAGGTTTTTGCACAGATATTTACATTCTCTTGCTCTTTCTTCATTCCAGAAGGTTTAACTTTTCCTCTGGTATCATTTCCCTTCAACCTGATCACCCTCTAGCAATTAGTTCAGAGCGAGTCTGTTGGCAACAAATATTCTGTATTTTCCTTCATCTGATAATGTTTAGTTTTGCCTTCATTCCTGAATGATATTTTCACTAGACAGAAAATTCTGGACTGAGCTCTTTTCTTTCAGCACTTCACGGGTGGAGTTCTACTGCCTTCTGGCCTCTGAGAAGAGTTCTATAGTCATTCAAATTGCCTTTTAATCTGCAGTGGGTTGCTCTTTTGCTAGCTATTATAAGGTTTTTGTGCATATGGTTTTCTCCTGTTTGAATTTGATGTGTTCAATTGTAATTTTCTTTGAGTTTACTCTACATGGGGTTCACTGAGCTTTTTTAATCTGTGAATTTATTTCTTTCACCAAATTTGGCATGTTTGGGGACATTATTTTAAAATATTTTTTCTACCTGGATCTTTTTTCCCTCTCTTTCTAGGACTTCAATGATACATGTGTCAGACCTGAAGGTATTGTCCCATGGAAATTTTAAACTCTGTTCTGTTAATTTTTTAAATCCTTTTTCTCTGTTGTTCAGATTCCGTAATTTCTATTTCTCTATATTCAAGCTTCCTGACTTTTTTTGTCTCTCATCTCCATTCAGCTATTGGATGATCTCGTGAATTCTTAGTTTCAGATATAGTTTCCACTTCTAAAATTCTCCTGTGGGGTGTTTTTTTTTTTTTCTAGTTTCTATTTCTCTGCTGGAAACACTTGTCTTTTCACTCATTTCCACACATTTCTGCTAGTTATAGTAGCTGGTTTTAAATCTTTGGTGATTCTAACATCTGGGCCATCTTGTGGTTGGCATTTACTGAGAATTCTCCAATGAGAATTAGTCACATTTTGTATTGTCCTTTAGTTAGTCAGTAATTTTGGAACCGTTTGGGTTCGGACCAGAACTTGTCTTTCCTTCTGTGGGATGTGTTTCCAATTTCAGTTCTCAAAGCCTTTGCTATGCTGCTTTGATCTGCCCTACGACTGCATAATTTATGGTTGAGTCCAAGATTGGGGCAGGTTCATACTGCAGAGGTAAGGCATCTCCTGTTAGTGCTCTCCTCTCCAGGACTACCCCACCATCTCCAGCCTACTACATTCCTATTTCTGGTGGCCAGAAAGCATAGAATTTCTATTAGAGATTTTTTCCACCAATGCCACTCATGTACAAAGCAGTACAGTGATTTCAGTCTGTCTTGAGTGCACAGCTGTGAGAGAAAAGGAAAAAAAGGGACATTCACCTTTGTGTAGATCACTTCTTCAGGTTTGGGCTCCTGTCCACAATTTTTCTGCTTTTGTTTACTTTTTAAGGTACTTAGGTAAGTGATTTTAGTTTAGGTTTTAGGGTTTTTTGTTTTGTTTTGTTTTTTTGCCTGACTACTCTCCTTTTCTTTGCCCCAAGAATCACATGTAGCAAATACAGTCTGCTCCTTGAGCCTAACACCAGAAAGAGCAGATGAGGAACGAAGCCATAGTTGGCCCACAACTGTGATTAATGCTAATTGTCACAAGTCACTGAGATTACGAAGTTATTCAGTAACACAGGGCATCTTCTGGAAAGATACTCTTTGTGGATTTGAAGAATTCACCTTAGTAGGGTCTGGATTTTACTTCTATAAACTTCAAAAATCTGACAATAAGCATACACTGAACATGAATCCATTGCTTAGAGCAGACTTACAAGCTCACAAGGCTGATGTATAAGACCAGGCTGTCATTTCATTCATTTATTTTGAAAAATATAATAGGTAAGTACTGAAATACTTAAGCCTGCATGGATAGCTCTTTATTTCTTATTAGGAAAGTACACAGGGGAAACCAAGTCAAAATTGGAATGTTGTTTAGTAAGTTTTATGTGATAGGCTGAATAATGGCCCCTAATGTGCCTACGTTCTAATTTTTAAACCTGTATTACTTTATAGTAATATATAGCAAAAGGGACTTTCAGATGTGGTTAAATTAAAGATCTTGAGATGGAGAGGTCTGTATGTATGAATTATCCAGGTGGGCCTGGTGTAATTCAGGGGTCTCTGTAAAATGGAGGCAGGAGATTGGGGTAGAAGAAGGCATTGTGATAACAGAAGCAAAGAGCAGAGTGGTGTGGCCACAAGCCAAGGCATACTGACGCCCGTGAGAAACTGGAAGAGGAAAAGAAGGGACTTCCCTGCTCAGAGTCTCCAGAAGAAACTAGCCCAGCTGACACTTCGACTTTAGCCTCATTTCAGACTCCTGAGCTCCATAATTATAAGAGAACAAACTTGTGTTGTTTTAAATTACTTAGTGAAAATTTGTTATATCAGCAATGGAAAAGCAGTATGGGACCAAGAAAAAAGGTCAAAGGAGTCAAATAGTTAATGGAAGTAGCCTAAAATGGTTTGATTTCTCTGCCTAACAATAGGAAGGACTAATTAAAGTCTAGCGAACAAAACTTCCCGAGGTGTGGGTGTGTACTATGATTTGAAGGCCTAGAGATCAAGACTGGAGCTCAGATCAACAGTTGGACACTTAATCAACTGAGCCACCCAGGTGCCCCTGACTTTCTAAAATCTTTTAAGTGTCCGACTTTGTCTCAGGTCATGATCTCACCGCTCGTGGGTTTGAGGCCTGCATCAGACTCTGTGCTGACAGCTTAGAGCCTGGAGCCTGCTTCAGATCCCGTGTCTCCTTCTCTCTCTCTGCCCCTCCCCCACTCGCACTCTCTCTCTCCAAAATCAATAAATGTTAAAATAAACAAACAAACAAACAAATAAATAAATGCTATGTTGACTGACCTATTCATTCATAATTGTCACAATCTTACTTTGGATATTTATTACATTCACATAGGTCTCAGATATGCTGTGTTTTATGACACCAACTCTATTTTGTAGGCTTGATTTTGCATACATTGATTGATTACATTAGATCAAACTAATTCCCATTATTACCAAGCGATAGGGCAGAGCCTCATCCTGGACTCTAAACACCAAGTACTTATTAAGAAAGAGGTTCATATCCAAACAAATCATATCATGAATCATAAAATCTCTTCTTGGTCATGTAAGACAGAAAACTTGTTACCTAACAGCTGCCTGATGATCACGTAGACAAGGCAGCAGCAAATGTTTATTTGAATAAGTCTTTAGATCACCTGTCTGCCCTCTAATTTTTTACTGTTATAATGTAATAAATTTCACAATAAGAGAAAAACGAAACTTTGCTGATATTTCTTAGTTTTGCCTTTATAATCAAGTAATTATCTGCAACATCTTTAAGAGGAAAAATTACAACAAAAACTTTCAGTGTGTAATGTTATATATTACAACTCACTAGTTATGCTCCATGGAGTATAAGAAATAGTATGAAACAGGGGCACCTGGGTGGCTCAGTCAGTTAAGTGACTGACTCAGCTCACGTTATGATCTCACAGTCTGCGTGTTCGAGCCCCGCATCGGGCTCTTTGCCGACACCTCAGAGCCTAGAGACTGCTTTGGATTCTCCCTCCCTCTCTGCCCCTCCCCCAACTCATGCTTTGTCTTTCTGTCTCAAAAAATTTTTTTAAATAATAAAAAAAGAAATAGTATGAAGCACAAATTCAGAAGAAAATTTACGGGAATAGATGATTAAATAATTAAACTGAATATCCACACAATGCCACAGCTCTGTAATGTGTGTGTGTGTGTGTGTGTGTGTGTGTACACAGGTGCATTAGGAATCCAAATCCTAAAGAAGATTTCATTTCTTCGTGTGAATGCTAAAATTCTTATATTTGCACATCTTCTGGAGTACAATTGTGTTATGTTCAAAATATATTTGCATTTTAAAATTTCCTTTTTTTTCCCCAAAGAGAGTGATAAAGAAAGTCCCTTTAAGCAGAGGACTTTTAAGATTGCTAAAACTGCAAGGGAAGAAGCATAAGCCCTTTCCTGGCATGGTAAAGAGGATTTTTAGAAGAAGAGGCTAAAATACTAACTAGTTGATGTCTTTTAAGTAATAACTCCTGATTATAGGTAGCAGTCTCAAAGCTGGGAGATTGGCAAAGAAACAGATGCTTAGTCTCGAAAGGGAGAATTGCACCTGGAGGGGGGCTTTTAGAAGCTCAGTCTGGAAGCAAGCCAAGACAAGAGGGGAAACAGAGGCCGACAGGGCAGCCTGAAGTCAGTTCTGAGGCCAGAATCACACGGAGAGCACCTGGGGGTTGGGAGGGAGAGGCCCTAAGGCAGGTGCAGTGGGCTGGTTCAGGGAAAGGTTCTGGGGCTGGCAGAGAGGAGGCAAAACGAGATGAGATTTAGAACTGACACCTTGTCTATGACTGAGACAGATAGCGCTGTTATACCCAAGTTTCCAATATCGTCCTCAAAAACCAGAGACCACCAGGAAGACCGAGTCACCATGCAAAAGCAAAGGGCTTTATTATTACGGCTTATAAGCTCGGGCTCACAGACTTCACCAACGCAGTGGATCCATGCAGACAGTCCCGAACAAACGCGGGGTAGGGCCTTTATGGGTTTGGGAAGAGGGAGTTACAGGAAATTGTGACAGAGGTACAGTGACCCAATCACTATTACCTATCAATACTGGCAGTAACTTTAACCATACATTGGTACTTTTGGTGGGAGCCAATCACAACAGTTAGAGTATTGACCAATTACAGAGTGGGCCCAGGACCCTCACGTAGGGCGTCACTAGCCTCAAGCAGTAGGAGCAATAGGTGATTATCTATAGCTGCTATCTCTAGGCCTGCCCTTAGAAATGTTAAGGGTGTTAGCTGGCCTTTCCTGATTGGGTGTTACAAGGGTGGTCCCTCCTTCCTTGGGCAATGTGTGCCCTTCTATTGTCTAATGATTCTGAGAAGCCGAATTCAGACCTCCGTCCTTACAGCGCTTGCAGGGTGTAGTAGCCCCACTAGGAATTCTTAGTCTGAGGTCATGAACTCCTCAGGAATCTATGACTTCACTAGGAAATATGCAACTTCCTGAAATTGTTTATGAAATGTGTGCATGTGTTTGTAGATTTTTCTGGGGGTGCGTATACCAGAATTAACACCAGATTCTCACAGGAGTCATGGGCTTCAGAAATGTTCAGACTGCCAAACTCTAGGCTCAGAAGGTACAAACGGGGGCCTGTGGAATGTGAGAAGACACCATTTGCTTGCCATCACATTGGGGCTGCAGAGCATGTGAAGAGGCCTGTGATGAGGGGTGGCCTGAGCTTTAGTGCCAAACCAGGCAGCCTATCACTGACTTCGAGCATTTATGTGACCACATGCCCCTAGCAAGCATTTGAGTTTTAACTGCTGTGTCAGTTCCATGCAGTGAATCTGTAAGGCTAGTGGTACAGGAACCATCAGGGGGCCTGGTTAAAATTACAGATCTGTGGGGAGGTCTTGGGGCATCCTTGGGAATATGTCATGTTATAAAGTTCTCTGTGACATCACTACTCAAAGGGGGAAGAATAGCAACCATGATACCACTTCAGTGGCTGTAAAAAATAGAGAATCCAGGACCCTCCTCTTCTCCCCTCCCCCCCATAGTGTCAGAATTTGCATTTTAACTGCATCCTTAGGTGTTTTGTGTGCACATTAAAGACTGGGAAGTACTGCTACTGCAGCAAGTTTTAGGAACTACTAGCCTAAATATCCTCACTGATATAAAGGGAACTCTAAATAGGGTAATGAGAAATATTTTATTAGATACGGGTAGTTATTTTAAAGCATCTTATATATATTTTCACATTATTTAAAAAAATAAGCTATATTATAATTGATGATGTTTCTTGGGGTGATAGTGGGGTTCATGGGGTCCAGGGCCGACGACCAAGAAGGAATTCTTGAAGATGTCTCTGATACAAAAATGGGGTTTTATTAAAGCACGAGGACAGGACCCGTGGGCAGGAAGAGCTGCCGTGGAACATGAGACACTACTTACATACTACGGGGTTGCGGGAGGTAAAGTCCAGGGGAAGTTTCCAGGGAGATTTTCATATGCTAAAGAAGACTCCCAGGATAGTGGAGGCCTAGCTATTGTCAAGCTAAGGTGGCTTTCCCTCTAGCAAAGCATTAACCTTAAGACTATAGGGGAATGGGGGGTCTGCCTGGGTGGCTCAGTCAGTTGAGCATCCAGCTTCAGCTCAGGTCATGATCTCATGGTTCCTGGGTTTGAGCCCTGCATCAGGCTCTGTGCTGACAGCTCAGAGCCTGGAGCCTGTCTTTGGGTTCTATGTCTCCCTCTCTCTCTCTGACCCTCCCCTGCACATGCTGTCTCTCTCTCTCTCTCTCTCTCTCTCTCTCTCTCTCTCAAAAATAAATAAAACATTGAAAAAAAAAAAAGACAAGTAGGTAGCTCCTGGAGAAACGTTTTACTTTGCCAGCCTCAAGTATCTGTCAATGGGCTGCAGGTTATAAGGAAATTTAGTTCTATCTGCCATTTCCTTCTGCCTTTGTTTCCTCTATCACCAGGGAGGGGTGATGGAGACTTAGGCCCTGCAGGACTAGGATCTCTATCAGTTAGCCATTTGGTTTTCCCTTTTCTTTGCTCTTGGGCAGCCAGAAGGGGCCGAGGAATATCACACATATCCCACCTGGTGGGGGTGGGGGAGTGGCATCCTGTCAGCTCCTGCCTTATGCTCCCTCATCAATAATTTTTAAACAAAGTAACATATGTATTAGTTAATGCCCTCCCAGGAGATGAAAATATACATTGAAATGTTATCAGAAGCAAGATGGAAAAAAGGGGGACCATTTAGGTTAACATCGAACTTCCCTGTATTAGAGCTCCTTACAAACGTGCTTTCAATTTCACTTAATTCTTTAAGTAGCAACTTGAACCTTCAAAACCCAGAGCTCTGTGTAGCAACTGGTCATGGGGGCTTTTCTCATCAGACTGGGAGATCCGGAGACTGTACATCTCTCCTCAGGGCATTACGGGGGTCTCTGTTCTGCAATTAACCAATTCAAGAAAAGAAACAAAAGCAAATAGATTTCAGCATGAGCTCCACTGCCTTACCCAGATTTTATTGAGGTCTTTTGTTTTTCTCTTTGACTGTTGTTTGTTTGGTTTTTGGTCTCCAGCCCCACTCCAGGAGCATGTTAGCACTATGGTTCCTTCCTTCTATGCCTAGAAGAGAAAACTCACAGTAATATGATGCCCATTTTTCTTGCTCCACCCGCTTCTAATCAGAATATGATTCACTGGTTCAATGATCAGTCGAGAAGCTGCAGGTTTCCCCTCTCTCTTCTAATCCTCTTTGCTTCCTCACAGGTTATTAGTGAGCTGTTAATATTAAACAAAGTGATTTAACCACCTCCTGCATTTTATAATCTCTACTTTTTTTTCCCCCTGCAGCTGATTTAAGGCCGCTTCTCAGTGGAGACCTGGCCCTGTTCTGAACATTTGGAAGAAACAGTTTTTAAATATAACCTACCACAGTGATTCCTACACAGATGCTCATCCAAGCTGCTCAGTAACCCAGACAATACCACAGGCACCACACCCACGTGCTCCAGAAAGTTTCCAACCAAAAGAAGAAAAAAACCATTACTTAGCCCTGAAAGTCAGCACCTGAAAACAACAAATTAATTGGAAATTGGACACAGGTGTTTACAAAGAGGTTCAAACGCGTGCTAATTAATTTTAAAAGTTTGCCTTAATTAAAAAAATACAAATGTTAGTAACTGGGGTAGACAGAATAATGGCCCCCAAAGATGTTCATGTCCTAACTCCCAGAACCGGTGCATATATTACCTTATTTGCCTCCCCGCCCCCCCCCCCCAAAAAAAAAGAGAAAAAGAAAAGAGAGTTTACCATGTGATTAAGTTAAGGGTCTTGAGATGGGAAGATGGGTTTGGGTTATCCAGGTGGGCCCGACGTAATCACAAGCATCCTTATAAGAGTGGGGCGGGCAGCCGGAAGTCCGTGTGCAGATGGGAGTCGGTGCGTGGGTCGGCGCGTTGTAAGGAAGTGGCCGGGAGTCACTGAACACCGGAGTCTTTGGAAGCTGAAAAGTGAAGAAGCGTTCTTCCTTAAAGCTCCCAGAAGGAGCCGGTCCTGCTAACGTCGAGATTTTAGCCCCCAGAGACCGATGTTGGACTTCTTACCTCCAGAACTGTAAGCGAACAAGCTTGTGTTGTTTTAACCCGCTACAGCGGTTCTACAGCAATGAGTCAGGTGCACAGAGTCTGGAAGTAGAGGCTTTTTTCCTTAGGGGGCATTTTATTTGTGCTAACATCCGCTCAGCGGGCTTGAGACCCAAAACGCTGAGCTCCCAGCATAGTGGGGTGGGGAGGTTGCCTCTTCCTTGGTTTTTGCTCGTTTGTCTCCTACAGGGTAACGTAAGGTCCGAATGAGTGCTCTGGGTTAGAGTCGTGAGCCATGTTGCAAATTGCTTTCCCTTGTCTTGAGGTTCCCCCCCCCCCATTCCTTGGGGAGGGGCTCCACCACCGTCGTTGTTTTGTGGCAGCGACAAGAAAATTATTGCAGTTACGCACGTATTTCATTAGTTATTCTAGAATTTTACACAACTGTATTTGTTAGTACAAAAAGATTACATTGTGGATATTCTCAAAATCAGTTTTCCTTAAAAACCTCTCATTTTATATTTTCACTCTTGCCTTGTTTCATCTATTAATTTAATGGATGACCCTATCCACATGAGTATTTAGTAGGAAATAACCACAGCCTATAAAGGCTTAGGAAACTCAAACTTGGTTTGAGTTGATTGGGTCTCATCCCCGTCTGGCATAGAAAATTGCATGGGTGATGAAATTTGAAGTGGGATTGGTGAGCCAATGGCTAAAAAATTTGTGAGATAGACATCTTTGGTGCAAAAAGTTGGATTTTATTAAAGCATGGGGTCAGGACCCGTGGCTGCAAGGTGCTGCAGTGGGGTTGTGAGGAGTGACATTACATACTTTTAAGTGTGTGTGTGTGTGTGTGTGTTGGGGGGGTCATGTAGATAAGGTAAGCCTAAGGAATGTCTGGATGTTGAAAACGGAGTCTCACAGGAAGGACCCTAAAGACATCTCTATTGTCAAGGTAAGGTTGATTTTAGTTCTTAAGCAAGTGTAAACATGCTTGGGTCTCACCCCCGTCTGGCATAGAAGTGTTACATGCTATAGGTCTGACCTCTATGATTGTGCCGTAGGCTGTAAGGGAATTCAACTTAAACTTGATTTTTTCTTGTCGCTTTCCCTCATCGTGGGCATGTTACTTCCTCAGTACGCTTTGTGGTTCACCTTTTGCTTCTGAGAGTTAGAAATTCATATATTCCAATACTGGTTCTGCCACTTAGCAATTTGTATCTTTAGGTACCAACTTTTCTAAGCTTGGAATTGCATATATAAAATACAGAATACAGGGATGTTGTGAAGACTCTAAAGTGCTTGCAAAATGCTTAGTACAGGTTCTATACAGTAACTGCTACCTTCTCAATAAAATCAACTGATTTGTTAAAACTGCAATAGACTTGACCATGGCACGCCAGTGTCTTTGTCTTGCTCACGATTGGGACAAACCTGATCTTTTCTGGGTACACTTGGAGAATTGAGGTAATAAGAAATATCTTGTAACCAACGAGCTGGAAAGTATAATCACGACGTTGGGAGGAAACGGTATTTTAAGAGCACTTATTTGAAAACACCATCTTCTCCCAGGAGTGAAATGTGTATCTGGCTCTGTTGGGCATGTGACAAAACCTACTGCATGATGTGCTTAGTGTGTGGGAGGTAATTCTGAGGATTGTATTAATCTTCTAGCAGATCACATTCTGCCTTAGTTCTTACTAAAGAATCAAATGATGAAGAAGCTATCAATGCAGACAGAAAGGGTGTACTGTCTTTGTGTTGGATGGAATTAGCCTTTTTGTTCATTGGGGAATCCCTGCTTAATTTCCACAGCATCCTCTGTATTTTCTCATGAGGTGGTTCCTAATGGGTCACCAGTAGGCTTCTCCTTGGCCCAGAGTGTGGTGTGACTAAGCTACTACGTACTCCTGACTGGCAGCCTAGACTCTGCTCTGATGGGACCTGAAAATTCTTGAGCCAATTGAATAGCTTAAACAGCATAGATTTGAGAGGTACATTTATGTGAATCACATTAACTTCAGCACTACTGTGTGCTGAGCACTTTGCTGGCCCCTTGATGGGCTTTATGTCTTGCAACAACCAAACAGGTAAGCACCGGCATGAACGCCTTTCTTAATCACGAGAAAACTCGGAGGTTATGTTGTGCCCAAGTTTGTAAAATCGCCCCAAATCACCCCGAAACAAACACCAGAGACTGCTAGGGAGACCTAGTCATGCCTGCAAAAGCAAAGGGCCTTTTTGCAAGCTTAAGCTCGGGCTCACAGTCTCCACCAGAGCGGCTGGCCACGTGGAGAGAGCCCCCAACAAAGGCAGGGCAGGGCCTTTTATGTCTTTGGGAGGGGGAGTTGCAGGAAATACAGTGATCCAATCCCTACCCCCCATCAATATTGGCAGTTGTGGGAGCCAATCACACCATCCGGAGCACTGACCAATCAGAGTGGGCCCAGGACGCCCCACATGGGGCGTGACTAGGCCACCTCTAGAAAGGTCAAAGGTATCAGCTGGCCTCCCTGATTGGGCGCCACAGGAGTTGTCCCTCCTTAATGCGTGCCCTTTCAGGAGATGCCGGAGCCTTCCCCTTTAAAGGGGAAGGCTGGATCGGACCTGCGGCTGGCGGGGGAACGCCCCCCTCCCCCCCCCCCCATCGTCGCCGGGTGCATTTCCACCCCAGCGTGCACCACGACCGGCTCCGGGAAGGCTGGGACTGCCTGGTGGTGAGGGCGGGATCGGACCTGCATCCTTACAGTTACATAACTTTTCCCAAAGTCGGGCAAGTGATGCGTGGCAAGTCGAAATTCGAACCAAGTTTTCCCCCCCTTGATGGCCTGTTTTCCTAAATGGCTCAGGTACATCATGTCTGCAAGTCTTGAGACTCTCATAAATGAACTCCTTCTTGGAGTGGAGAAGCTGGAGGAGAGACAGGCTTTGTGTGGCTGCCCTCCTCTGTAAAATGCCTTTTTTTTTTCCCCTGGTGCTCAAAGCAGCACATGTATTAGTCTGTCTCCATAGGGTTCAGGAGAGTTCTAGGTACTCCTTCCTGCATCTTTCTGTTAGCCTATTGGGCATAAATGAGCCTTTTGTACCTGGCTTGTCTTGACCGCAGGCAGAGAATCCATTGCTTCTTAATGTGAGGAGTTGGCAATGTTACCTCAGTATAATTCTGCAAGCTGCCTGTTACCTACTAGGAACATTCTCACTCAGGTAAGAGAACCAGGCCATTACGTCAGATGTGGGTATTTGGCTTTCTTGAAGGAAACCACGGCTTCCGGACCAAGGAAGGACCGATCAAGGGGGAATGGTTCTGGCAAGAGGCTCGTGCATGAGCCACTGACTCTCAAACCACAGCTAATTGTCCATGGCGCCTCCGGGCCGATTCTCCTCAACCAATTGGACGTCTTCATAGAATCAGGTGTTAACTGTTTGTCATCCTTGTTTTCTTGAAACCGCAAGAAAGCCTCATGATATATATAACAATGCAGACATGTGAGCAGCTGGGTAATCAGAAGCTTAACCTGTAACTTGAAGAGTAGGATTGTGTACACCTGTGATTCTCCACATCAGAATCACTTGGGGAGCTTTAATCTGTCTTGGCTCCACCTCCAGGTGTTCTAATTTAATTAGAGCCAGGCATAAGGTTTTTTTGTTTGTTTTTGTTTTTTTAAGCTCCCAAGATATTAAAAGGATAGCCAGGTTTGAGAAACTTTGTGTGAATCATTGTAAGTGAGCCTTTGAGGTCTCTGTGAGGAAAGCCTTTCTCTCTAGCAATATTGTCTAGAAAATACACTGAGAGGAGGCCTACATGGTGGTTGGGCTGGGGCGTTTTCATTCTGGGCGTTTCTAGGTTCAGCCTGTGTAGCCCTAGCTCATCTGTGCTACCACACAGGTGTCCCCAGCTTCTCCAGGAGCCATTTTAGACCCTGTGAGGGCAAAGACCTAGAAGTGAGACCATACCTACTCCATGCCAGGAATTATGACACTAAGTAAGTGTTGGGATATCCCTACTGCTCTTTAATATAATTTGGACTCTTAAATAATGATGAACTTGCTGTGTTCTCTTGGGCAGCTGGGCAGTGGGTGCCTAGGTATTTGGTCAAACTTTCTGCTGGGTATTTCTGTGAGGATGCTCTTGGGTGAGTCGAACACTGTAAATCGATGGACAGAAGGGTGCCTGGGTGGCTGTTAATTGTCTGACTCTGGGTTTTTGGCTCAGGTCACGATCCCAGGGTTAGGGAGTTGGAGCCCCACAGTGGGCCCTGCACTGACATTGTAAAGTGTGCTTGGGATTCTTTCTTCCTCCCTCTCTGTTCCTCCTCCCATTGCTCTTGCTATCTCTATCAAAAGAAGTGTAAAAAACTAATGGACTGAGGAAAGCTGACTTGAATCGCGGGCCACTCCCATACAGAGATCTGCGGAAGGTCTGAAGAGGAAAAGCTGAACAACAACAAAAAAAGCTTAAAATAAAACTTACAGCTTAGGCCTATATTCAAGCTTCAATATGGGTGAAGGAGGATATACTTGACCTTGAGACCTGAGGTTTTAATGAGGACCCCCTCAAGGTCCATGTTTCTACTTGGTGTGACCTAAGGGACCCCTACCACTGAGCAAACCATTTGGCGCTATCCTGCTCAGTAGGTCTGTCCTCTTTGTGGTTGGGGTTGGGGAGCCTATCTGGACTCCTGCCTTGTCGGTACAAGAACCATACTCAGGGCGCCTGGATGGCTCAGTTGGTTGAGTGTCTGACTTCAGCTCAGGTCATGATCTCAGTTTGTGGGTTCAAGCCCTGTGTCAGGCTCTGTGCTGAAAGCTCAGTGTGGAGTCTGTTTCTGATTCTGCATGTCCTTCTCCCTGCCCCTCCCCTGCTCATGATCTGTATCTGTCTCTCAAAAGTAAATCTTAAAACAAAAACAACAACAAAAACCACCATACTGGTCTTCCAGCTTGGGAAAGGCTGGTGAGGTGACGGGCAAGGGGCAATTTGGTGGCATTGAGCCTGGGGTGTACCTGATGTGAAAGGAGATCTTCTAATAAGGGAAATCTGAAAATGAGTGTGTCTTTGTTCAACCACTGGGCTTGGATATCCAAGCTACTTGAAGACCAAAGTAGTGCAGCAGCCTTTCTCCTGCGTTTTCTTTTCTCTTGACTTTTTTAACAGCTCTAGTACAGGGGGAAAGGTGGGGAGAGGAGAGCCTGATGCATGGTTTCACTTCATGAACCATGACATCGTGACATGAGCTGAAATCAGGAGTAGGACGCTTAACTGAGTAACCCAGGCATCCCTCTCCTGCATTTCATTTTCCTTCAAATAGTTGCAAGATGATAGGACTCTCTTGGCTGACAAATGCTGATGTGCAGGTATGGGCTACATCCTTGTTGCTTTCTGGTCTGATTTGATACCCAAAGATGCTTAGCCCAGATTCTTCAGTACCAGACAACCTATAAAGAAAAGCTGAGGGTAGTCTTTGTGGGAGGCTGATGTCCCTTACTCTCCTACCCTCGTATGATATGGGGTTGATAAATTGGAAGGAACAATTGAAAGGCAATAGTAAAAGCTTGTTCTAGGAGAAGGTGGTCCCTTGTGTCTTTCTGGGAAGCTTGATAACTTCCATTTTTAGAGCTAGGTCATTCTTCCTTCATGTCTTGTTAGAAGTCACAAGGTTCAGAACACTTCACACGAGTTCTCAAAAGTTGGTCCATTCTAGGAAATCAAGGCTCTAAAGGCTTATTACTGGGCACATAGGTACTCAGGAAATATCCATTTTTCTATTCCTTTTTTTTTTTTTTTTTTTTTTAAAGAATGAGAGACCACACAAGTGGAGGACGCACAGAGAGTGTGGCAAACAATTGCAAACAGGCTCCACACTGTCAGTGTGGAATCCAATCTGGGGCTTGAACTCAGGAAACTGAGATCATAATTTGAGCCAAAACAAAGTTTCCAGCTTAACCGTTTGAGCCACCCAGGCACCCCCAATTCCTTTTTCTTTGACTCTTTTGTCTATGCAGGCTAGTATCCTAAGGGCCCTGGCTTCCTGTCTGCAATGCTCCCTAGTCCTACTCCTTTTCCTCCTCCTCAGCATCACTCCCACCATTATAACAGTAGCCATAAACTCACTTACCACATCCTAGCACCATTCTAAGTATTTTGTATTTTAAATCACTTATCCAGCAACTTAGAAGTGGGTATGTTTATAGATGATGGCCCTGATGGAAGAGAGGTTTGGTAACTTGCTGAAGGCAAAGGCTCGAGTTAAGTGGCAAACCCCAGAATTAAAACAGGGTAGTCTTACTAGAAAGTCCACACCCTTCAACCGTTATCCTCTTGTAGTTTTATTCATTTTAAATGGCAGGCCAACTCAGTCCCTTTGGTGTTCGTAAGTTGTGTGTCTTCTCTAGTGGTCTACTCGTAACAAACATTTCCATTGGCCTATGGAATATGTTTCTAATGGTGGAGCTTGAAACTTGAGACTTCATTCATTCCCCCTCCCCTCAGAGGAAACCCTTAACTAGCTTCTCACTTTGTATAAAACCAGCTTTGAGCTCTCCTCATTTAAATCATTTTGTTCTTAGAACAAAGTGGCCATAATTTCATGTAGGAGCAGTCTACTCTTGGAGTCCTGAGCAAGCAGTTGCCTTGGTAACAGCGTTTGGAAATGACAAAGGCTTGGGGAACTTTTATCAAGACCCATTACACAGTGCTTAGAGGCTCTGTTTCAGCTGAGCCTCCCCCCTCTGTGAGCTGCCTCTCTCCTGTTGTGCCCAACTTAGCGACCAAGTGGCTTAAAAGGCAGTAAGTTAGAGGCACGATTGGACCAGCCATTAAAGAAAATGCCACCTAGGAGGTACCAGAGGACCATCAGCTCAAAATTCTAGAGGGGGTGGGTGAGCAGTGACTGGTGTCTGTGTTCAGCAGGTGGTCTCCTACATCTTGGCTTTGATGGTTAGAACTCTCCCATAAACAGAAACAATTTCCTTTGAGACTATTCTAGAAGATGAGCTTCTCTTGAGAGTTCTGTGACCTGAACTCTACTTTCTGGAGTAACAAAAACTATGCCTGGTTTCTCCTCTCTGATAGCCGAACTGATATTTGGGGATCAGAAACCTGTTTCTTACAAGGTTCCTCTGTTAACATATCCTTTGTTCATAGTAGTATAGTTAGAAGAGCACTCAGCATCTTCAATGCCCTACTCTAGAATCTTTTGAGCTTTATATTCTCATTTAAAACATGGTTCCCCTCCTTCCCTCTCTGCCCCTCCCTCTCTCATGCTCTGTCTCTCTCTGTATCAAAAACAAACAAAACATTTAAAAAAAAATGAAAAAGGGGCGCCTGGGTGGCTCAGTTGGTTAAGCCTCCGACTTTGGCTCAGGTCAGATCTCATGTTCATGGATTCGAGCCCCGCGTCAGGCTCTGTGCTGACAGCTAGCTCAGAGCCTGGAGCCTGCTTCCGGTTCTGTGTCTCCTCCTCTCTGCCCCTCCCCCCCCCCATGCTCTGTCTCTCTCTGTATCAAAAACAAATAAAACATTAAAAAAAAACATGGTTCCCTAAACTGACACATTACATATGTGGTATGGCCACTGGAGAGGCTAGCATAGTCCCCTTACTACATGGGAATATTATCCTGTATGCTGCCCAGCAGTTTTTTTATAGGCCTTAATAAAATTTGTTCTACCAGAACAGAAGAATGTCTTCAAATTTTTTACTCACTTATTCCCAGAGTTCTGTTTTCTACATCATTGGAAAGTGGTAGATTATTCTGTATAAAACATGAATTACGATGTTCTTACCAATTTTGCAATAGTCTATACAGAATGCTTTGACATAGATACTAAAAAGGATGCTTTATAATATGAACAGTTTAGCCTTGTTCCTCTGATTTAAAGCTATGTGTTGTATTGGCGAAAATAGGCATCTATCTACTGCCTGACTTATTGACAGCATGATGTTAAACTGTCAATGAGAGTTACAGGACAAGGAGCAGTACTTGATTTCAGGCTCTGTAGTGTTATAGTGAGTATCCCCAAGCAGACCAGGGAAATTTGGTGAGGTAACATTCCCTTTCCTTACCCAACCTGGAGAGCCGAATGGGGAAATGGAGCTGCCCCTTTCTTTAGTTGAACCCTAATAAAGTAGGAGGCAGTAAAAATATGGTGGAAGAACACTCAGCTACAATTAGGAGTCTGAATTGATTCCAGCACATTGTTAGATATCTTGAAGTTAATTCCATAAAGACAAATATCTATCCTTACATACAGAATGGTGATGATCCCTTTATGCACTTTATTTTAAGAGACCATAGATATAAAAGATCTAGTTGAATGACTGGCCCCAAAATCCCTTCAACAAATAATACTCTCCCTCCCTTTAAGGATTTCACAATGTGCCAATCAAGGTTATTTTTGGAAAATTGGACATTGTTCCTCTGTTAGCATGAATATAATTTCAGGTACTGTATTGTACAGGGAGAAGTAAAATTGGCTATTTAATCCCTGTGAGCTCATCCAGTTGGGGATACAAGGTTTTATTAAAATGTACCAAAAACACTTTAGTAGTATGGAAGATGGAAATCTTATAGTTTGGGAGACAGCTCTTAAAGGGTTTTGTTGCTAAGGTGATCTTGGAATAGGAATCTGTACCCAAGAAAAAGTCAAAATTTCAAGTGGAAAAAATACCAAGAGCAAAAATGGAGTGGTAGCAGTGGGGGAATGGAGAACCAATGTATATCCAACCCTTTGTGTCAGGCATATATGTCCAGGCACGTATGCATTGTTACTGAATCCTCGCAATAATTACCATTTGCTAAGTATTTTCTATATGCTAGACATCGAAGCATTTATGTGGTGTCTCCCCTGATCCTCGGGCAGCCTTATGAAGTAGGCTTTATCATCCTCCCCACTTCTGATGGCAAAAGTCAAGATCTGAGTGATCAGGTAATGTACAAAGGATAAAGAGGTGAACAGTGGAAGGTGAGGTTTGAATGCAGGCAACCTGATTTCTTGTGTTTAGAGTTCAAGGAACAGGAAGCATTTTTATAGTTAATAAAAAGTAGTGTCAGTTTTTGAACCTAGATCAGTCTGACTCAAAGGTCCATGTTCTGTAAATGGCTAGCCCTCAGCCTAGAGCATGAGAACCTCAATGAGGATATGTGAAATGACCAGAGAACTAGACGGACTGCCTTGGATAAAGAGTTGATCGTTTTAAGGTCTCACCAGTCATTTCTACAAAATGGGAATGTGCTCAAAACAACTTCTATTTCCTCGTAAGTGAAATTGTATGTTCATTATTAACTATTTTACAGGAATAATCTTGTTAATTTTAACAAAACATAAACTTATTTAGGAATAGCACATGGAGTACTCATCTTGATGTTGCATATAATCACAAATATTTAGTGCTTGGCAGATAGGAAGCAGGTATACTTTACATGGATTTACTCCTTAATTTTCCTAGCATCCCCCATCTTACTACTTTGTATTCTGGCATTTTTGCCAAATCCTGTATAATGGAAATAAAGTCTGAAATTTAAAAAATGGTGCCTTTGTTTTGGTGGTTTTTGTTTTTGTTTGGTCTTAATTCTTTGTTTTTGAGCTAGGATTTAACCCTAGAGAGTATTTCCTATACTCTAGCCATTTCTTTAGAGCAAGACGGCAGGATGGTGAACCAATGCAGGGAGGAAGTGGTGAGAATGAGGACATTATTGGGTTGGAAAGAGACAAGTAGATGGGGTGGCTGACCTCATGTGCGTTTTTTTGGGATGCACAGAACATGAAAAGACAGTGTTAGTAAAAACAACTGGATTACAAATCTACTTGATCTGGATAGGCCATTTCTCCAGGTCCCAAAGGATATTTCTGGGGCCAAGTCTCTAAATTTTAGCTATCAGTTTTTCCTTGTTGGGCATTGGCGGTGGTACTCTTAAACTGGTTTGGGAAAGGCTGCAAATAATTATTGCCCAAGGTACTTGTTTTTTTTCTTTCTCCAGCCTCTCTGCATCCCGAGGTCGTGTATTCCATTCATGATAAAAATGAAGCCAGGGAAGAGTGGTTCAGGCCCTAACTGGATATCCCAGAGCTGGTAGGTGGAGCCAGGCTCTTATCTACGGTGACACCTGCCTCCTTCTGGGAAACAATGTTACCTACTGATACAGGTCAACTTTGTCCCTTCTGACAAGGAAAAGGCCACTGGTGGTTTGATTTGGATTCTTTCCTAAAGAAAATGGAAATAGAGATAATGGTCTGAGCACATTTTACTTTTCCGTTTTGTCTTTTTCTGCTTTGGATTTAAACCAGTCATGTTGAGTTGGAGTCCAGGGCTCTGTACTCAGTGTTATATTGTGAAATCTATTCTCTACCCTCTACCCTATCAAACTCTGTATATTCACAGCTGGGAAACTGGGGAGCCCAGTCCCAGGGTTAGGAAAGAAATCAGCTTCAGAAACTTCCTGTGTAGTACACAGGACATGTGTTGCAATCCTGTGCAGTTAGTGAATTTGCTACTAAGAAGTACCACACTTGGTGAACAATGCTACCTGAACTGTTTAAAGACTGGACTCTGAGCCAGATGGTCTAAGTTTATCCAGCTGTAAACTCCGATTTTATGACCTACAGGCCTGCTTATTGTAAAACAAAGCCCATTACTTGAGAAAATGGCAGAAAATAAGGAGTTCCTTTTGTACATGGAAAGTTTTAAAGGTACTTGTAATAGACAGTTGGAAGTAAGATTGCTTTGAGTATTTTTACTTTCTTGTTAACAAGCTGCCCAAAGTTTGGGCCTTAAAGTTTTGGCCAAACAGCTCTAACCTTCTAAGAGAGGACAATGCCCAGAACAGGAAGTCAGCATTAGTTTTTGCATTCAGTGACTGAGGGAACAGACCTTTTCTGTGGCAAGTAATTGATTACACATCTCTTCCCAGAGAACAAAGAGTTAACAGGAAATAAGAGTTTCTGCTATCCGTGGTCTGTGGTGGAATACCTCCCTATCTATAGGAACAAATTAGAGTGTTGTAAAGCAATAGATCGGTCAACAAATTCTAATCACCATTCCATATGGCTGGGGTGCATGGACAGTAGCTGAGGAAGGTTTCTCTACAATCAGTTTCTTTGGAGACCATAAATTCCAGTGGGGTTGAGTCCATTTAAGTTTGACCTTCACAGGGAGCTAGGTTGTTGTGATAGGCTGCTTGATACTTTGTGGGATCTGGGCCTTGTGGCCAGGAATTTGTGGGTGTTCTACACCATGTCACTGGTCTTGCCAGTCATGACCCTACGGCCAGAGTGATAGGTTCAGGGAGTCCCACAACTAGTCTAGGCTAATCTTGGTCACTAGGAAATAGGATTCTGTTCCTGGTAGCCTTTATCAAGAATGGTGATGGACAGAGAAGAACATCATCTGAGGAAAATGGTAGTGCTTGGCAGATATCCATTATACTTGGGAAATTGACAACCAAGCGTGAGCCAGGAAAAGGGAAGAAAATGAGATTAAAGCAAAAGCAGAGAGGGTCAATATGCCAGTTAAGAGTTAATTCAGCCAACTGTTCGAAACACTTGCATTGTAAAGGGTAATTCTGAGGGAACCCTGCCCTAAAGTCCTGTAAGTTCTGAGGGGCTGTGCAGGCACCAGGGAAGGCTGGGGGATGCTTCCAAAAGAGATGCCTCTAGTGGATTGAAGTGTACTGTCTAATGCCTGGGAACAAAGACACTGAGGGCTACAGGAGTTCGTGTTCATAGAGAAATGGAGAAAAACCTAAATTCTAGAAGTCACCTTACTGTGGTATAGACAAGAGATGAGTCTAGAGCAGGACTATAGAAGCATCTAAAATGGATCTCCCTCATACACATTCATTGTAGGGAAGAAAATGCAACTGTTTGTCTCTGCTTCCAGTTTTGAGGACCCTAAAAGCTTCCCTTTGAGAGCCATAGTTTATTAGAAAATTTCTATCAGCTTCCAGATTTTTAAGATTGTTATTTGGTGCATGATGGAAGCAGTGTATTTGCTTTGTGAATCACGTGTTGCCAGGCTGAATTCAAGGACCTGCCTAAACATCACTGTTTCTGAGAGCAGTGATTCTGTAATGTAAACCTACTTTGGCACCCAGTTTATCCTGCCGCTGTAACAAACGTTCTGGAAAGAAAATCGGACCTTTCATGACCTGTTTCTCACAGATATTCTCTTAATACCTCTGGCTCTGTGACAAGTATACATGCTTGAGGGTTAAATGCCATATCTGTAGACGATTTCACCTAGATCTTGGCACTTCATAGATGAAACAAAGGTTAGCTATTATAATCACTGGCATTCACGTCACCACTACCCTGTGGATGCAAGGCTAGCATGCCAACATGGCAAGGAGCAAAGGGTTTCTTGAACCTACTCTTCCTGTGTAGTAGAAAGTACATAGAGAAGGGAGTGCTTACACTGGGGAGACTGCTCTGTGAAAGTAGCTCTTGGACGAGTAAGCTGGGGAATTCTGATAGCACTGCCTTGGACTAGTCTTCAGATGGTTCTAAAAGGAGGGTTATCCTCCATTCCAGGGACCAAACCGGAGTGGTAGGTGCACTTAGGATTGAGGTTGGGTTGTGGTTAGAGCTTCCTCCTCAGCTACATCTTGGACCATATTTTCACTTCTTTTCCATCGTTAATCCATACTGGCCTCCTTGGAGCCCCTTCAGTCCACAAGTTCTCTCTTCCCTTAGGACTTCTCCTGTGTCCTCTGCTCTATCTGGACCATGCTGCTCTCAGCTCTCACATGGTGAGCTGACCCTTTTCACCAATAAAGGGTCACTTTCTCTTTCCCTCCTTAGGTAGGCCTTCCCTGAAAATCTTCCCTCAGTTGATCTCCACATCATGTCATGGGATCCTCTCAACTACCTCAATAGTTCTTCTTATCAGTTTGCTATTTTACTTCTCTCCCCTTGTATGGGGCTGGCCAATTACTGAATGACATCAAAGAGGGCCCCTTCCAAGTCTTCCGTATAATGGGCACCAGTGTTGGGAAGGATGGAGTTAAATCCTATGGTATGAATTAAGAAATAGGCCTTATTAGGGAAAGCAATACCTCAAGATGAGGATATAATAAGAAAAAGCCTAAATCTGTCACTGAACTAAGTGTGGTGGAGCCAGAGGACTGCTAAATGTGGGTCTAGGCTTTGGAAGAGGAATTCTACCCAATTACTGCTCCGTCTTAGTGTGGGTTGCTGTATATAACAAAGGACGGATTGGGTTTAGGACCTGTTACCCCCAGAATATGGCACTTTGGCATGTTAAATATCTTCAGCTGGAGAAGTTTGAGAAAAATGGCAGAAGCAGGACAGTCACCCTGACCTCCTGTACTCCCCACACCTGCCCTTTTCCCTGAAGTAGGTCCTAAAACCCTTACATGAAGATTGCTTTCCTATGTAAGAAAGTAAACCTTCCTACCTCCAAAAGGATGCTGAGAAAAATCCAAACAGGCTTGACAAAGTTTCCCTTAGTTTACCAAACTTCCCTCTTGCTTTGTGCTGTGGTATTTCTCCGTAACTGTCTATTCTGCATCAAACCTAACATAAAAATACCCAGCTTAGCCATTTCTTAATCTTTATTTAGTTAGTAAGGCTCTTGGTTCTCATAAAATTTACAGTGGGGGAATCTGGGTGATTCAGTCGGTTGAGGATTTGACTTTGGCTCAGGTCATAATCTCCTAATTCATGAGTTCAAGCCCCATGTGGGGCTCTCTAATAGCTCAGTCCATGGAGCCAAGGACTCACTGTCCAGACAACCTAGAGTGAGCTCCCAGTTCAGTTCAAGATCACTGTGCTCAGTGCATCAATGTAACCTATTAATAGTGACTGGAATACAATAGATACTCCATTCTATTTTTTTTTATGTCTTTATTTGAGAGAGTGAGCAGGGAAGGAGCAGAGAGAGAGAGGGAGACACAGAATCTGAAACAGGCTCCAGTGACCTGAGCTGAAGTCAGATGCTTAACTGACTGAGCCACCCAGGCACCCCACTCCATTCTATTTTCAATACATGAAACAAGGAAGGAAACTGGAGACTCATTCGACTTTGGATTACTCTGGTTTCAACAGCATATTTTTCTGTGATACTAATAAAAATCCGAATTTATCTCTGTAGGGATTTGTTTATGGCATACAATCTGAACATGTATGAAAGATCCTAGTATTCCAGAATCTCAGGCTGACCACCTCTTTTCCCTGGGGGTTCTAAAGGTATCTTGAAAACCATGTTGGGGATCTAGCAGCTTTGGGCCAAAAGGTATCTACTGAACACATGTAATGAAAAAGATTATGAGAGGCATCGTTGAGTTTCTGAATGTTGCCTGTCTGCACCTTATAGACCCTGTGGCTTCCAGATCCTCTCTGGGCTAGCAGAATTGGTAAATCACACTTTGCCTAAGGGAACCTCAAAAATGGCTCTATGGCTCAGCTCACTAAGATACCTCAGGTATCACTGGAAACTTGGAGACCAGTAGATGGCTTTCACCTTCAGTTGAGTCTCTCAGTGACAAAACACCAGAGCATTCTAGAACCAAGGATAGGATACTGCCTAATTTGCAGTTTAGGGGCATAGGAGATAAGTGTCCATGGTGAGGGAGGTGAAAAAGAAATAGGGGAACAGAACACATTTAGTCAAGGGAAGTGATTTGCAAGGAGACCACAGTTGTAGCCAACATCAAAAAACCCAAGACTGGGATGTTTCATGAAGAGCAATGGGCTGAAAATAGTGCTACAGTCAGGTATCTCTCTAGCTTTGTCTATACAACCTTTCTCTACCTCTGCCTACATGAAGAAATAGGACTGTCCTGTGGTGACTGACCCATAGTTTCTAATCCTTCAGACCACAGCAGAGGCTGCCCAGCACTTTGGAACTTTGATCTGTGACTGGCCCAATGACAAGGGGTTAGACACTTGGCTTCTATAATAACCCATTCCTATGGGTGGGCTTCTAGTGGGAGAGGGATATGGATCTCCTCAAGGCCAGGGCATCCACCTCTTGAGCTGTCCTTGCGGGCAGTGGGCGGAAACAGCAGGGGAGAGGGAGCAGGACATGAGGGGGGAGGGGAAATAGAGAAAACCTAATAGGTAAATATAAGTTCTTACTTATCACTGGCTTTCATAAGAGTTAACCTTTATCTTCCTAGAGACTCTGAGGAGTAAGCAACTGGAGAAGGCTAATGAGGGTGAAAAACTTGAGGTAAAAATCAGGTGGTAATTATCTTTGTTCAACTTTATGGAGATCTGCTTGACCTACAAAAACCTGTACCTATTTAACACCTACAACTAGATGAGTTGAGAGAGAAGTCTATACCCATGGAATCATCATTGCAAAATATCTGTCCCCTCCAAAAGTTTCTCTGTACCCTTTTACTCTTCTGCAGTAGGAAGACCTATGATCTACCCTCTAAACAATTTTCTTGGAATATAACACTATCCTATTAGGTGGTAGCAGGTTCTGGCCTGGATTCCTTTACTATCTCGGCAAGGATGCGGTTTTAGATTTCCTTGTGTACCCCTTCATCTTGTCCTGTCTTCTATGACCAGAGGAACACATCTGAAGATGGTTTGGGGGGGGAGGTGGCGGTGGCCCCGGCAGTGGTGCGGGTGTGGGGGGGAGAAGGATAGAGGTGTCTTCCCAGAAATAATTGTTCCTTAAAGGGCTTAAATGGGAGTTTGCTCCTGACCCCGGGACAATAGGCTCCACCACATATTAGGGAACCCTGGAGTTGCCTGGGGCTTTTCTTTAATCTCCTGGCCCTAGGACTTTTCTACCTAAGACTTGGTTTCTCTTTTATTCTGTGACATTTGCTTGGGCTATTATCTCCACAAGCTAAACTATGTCAAAAGGTTTCTGAAAAACAGTATATTGCTCTCACTGACTCATTGTCAAATGAACAAAGAGCTTCAAAGGCTGCAGCAGGTATTAAAGCAGGGTATGTTTTTTTCCCCCCTCCTGAATCCAGGTTGGTGAATCCTAAACAGAATGTTTTTGTAAGCTCTACACACATTTCTGAAGTGCCTTTCAAACAACTAATTTGAATATCCTCGTGCTTCATTTAGGGTCCTATGAACATTACACATTTAATTCAGAGAACTGTTCCTGCCCCCCCCCCCCAGGGGAGTCTCCATTCCTGTCCTACTCCAATTTCCCTACTACTGTTGCCTCTGTGTCCTTGTTTAGTGTTGACTTCCCCTTGGGTTTTGCTTTGGGACCTAAGGAAAATGAGGAAGTAAGTGGATGTTCTGGCTTGTCAGCTATTTAAAGGGGTAGAGGTTTCTCCTCTAAGAACAAAGACCCAATGTGATAGCCATTTAACTTCCTCCTCTTAGACCATCAGAACTAGGTTTCTCTACTTCCTTTCATGATTGAAAAGGGGATTACTAGAATAAGATTTTAAAACAAACAAAAAAAAAACCCCTATGTAAACTGTAACCAAAGTGATACATGAACTCCTCTGGTATTGGTCTTCTTGGAGGCTCTCTTCTGCCATTTTGGTCTGGTGCCCATCCTTGAGACGCACTCAAGATGCATCAGAAAGTGAGTGTCTATTGGGCAAAATGAATGTATCCATTTCCCCAACCATTGATCTTGTGTGAGGAATTTGTGGAGCATTGTTCTATAGGTTTAGCTTTTTCTCTCCTAGCAGTTAACTACTTCTGTTTACCTTGTTATTCCAGGAGAATAAACTGAACAGGTGAATAGACTATACTCAATCAGGTCACTAAAGAAGCCTACCAGATAGCTGCCCCTCTTAAGGTAATGAGCTTCCCTTTACATGCCTAACTCCTCCCCCAGAGCCATCTCCTCCACCCGCTCAGCCATCAGAGAGGAGAGTCTGTCTCCTGGGGTTGTGGAGATCACACCATTCCTCAACTCCAGCCTCCAGCCCTCTCTCCCAGTGGTCTGTCAGGTGCTGCCTTTCTAAGCAAGGTAATGCCAACAAGAAGGTGCTGTTAATGGGTAAATATTGGATGTGTCTCTCTTGCAGGAGAGCCTAGGTGGTTCTAGGTTGTGAAGGTACTCATATGAGACCAGTGTCAAGATGGAAGGTGGCTGACTGATTGCTAGGGAAAGAGAAAGTGGGGGGGGGGGTAACTTGATATTAATGGAATTTTAATGGAATGCCAGAATTCCCAGGTAGCTTAGTAAAACTAGTGGTTCTCATCTCTAGCTACACTGCAGAATCACCTGGTACTTCCTGAAACACTGATGTCTGGGCCCCATGCTCAGGGGTTCCAATAACTAGTGTGGGTAGAGGGCTTGAGCATCAGTGTTGGGAACCATGTTGAGAGACTCTGATTTAGGATCAAAACAGTCTTCACGCTTCCCAGGGTTTTCAGCATGCAGGCAGCAATGGCTCCTGAGACTGGGGGGATGGAGATTGCTGTCTTGGATTATATACCTTGGGACTGTGTATCTCAGGGGCAGGAGGAGTTCCTAGAATCTGATTTTATATAAACTCAATCCTTTGTGGGGGGAAAAAGTCTTCTAAAATAGCATCTGTGTATCCGTTGTTCATCCAGCTTCCTGACGATCCTGGGAGGAAAGCCTTGGTATCCCATTCTACAGTTGAGGCAACTTGGTGAAGGAGATAAGATGATAACTTGTCCCCAAACACAGACTAGCAAATAGCAAAACTGGACATCAAACATGAATGCTTTGCTGAAGTGCTAAGGCGAATAAAATCTTCAAGCACGCATTTCTTTTCCTAATCTTTACTGGGCTTCCCATTGGCACATTAGCTGACCCCCCCCCCCCCCCGGATCATTAACTCATGGCTCAGAGGCTGGGCAAGAGGAACTGACAAGAGAATGCAGCCATTACCTAGGCTGGCCCAGGCCGGGAGAGGTCCTGGGGAGGTGTGATAGTTCACAGGCTGTCCTCGTGCTACAAATTCCGAGGACGAGCCGGGTCAGCCACCTCTGCTTGTAAGAACAAGCAACGTACTGGAGCAAGTTAACCCCGTGCTTCAGTTCTAGCTGTTTTCCCTGCTCTGTCAGACGTCAATCCTGGTTGTCCCAATAAGGACATCTGTATTAGTAAGGAGATCTGAAAGCTCCATAGACCCCCATTTGTGACAGCATTGTCAGAGCAGAAGGTTAAAGAATGGTAGTGACCTTTTCTTAGGCATGTCTGATTTTAGAAGAGGACAGAAACCCATTTCCTGTTGGTCATCCCTTCCCGTATGTCAGAAGGGAACAAATCCCCTCAAGTTCCACACATTTTAGCCTAAAGTAGATGTAGCTGAGGTGGGGTTCAAGGTTCTGTGCTCTGTGCATTCCACTGCTTTGATATTTCCGATTAGACGCCTTAGGGCTGACTACACATTCTGTCACCTTCTTCATATCAGACTAATTGCATTGTCTTCATAGCTGCTCCTAGCAGAAATGGGGGGAGGGTCCACCTTGGCATCTCCCTCTTACCCTGTAGCTGATCAGGCACTGACTTCTGAGGCTCCTTGCTCATCAGTATTTCCTGTGTCTAGTTCGGTCTTGGGTTCTGCTCACTAAGGGCCATGAGAACCCATCTGGACCACTGCAGTAGCGCTGCCTCACTGCTTTTCCTGTAGCACGCATGTTCCTCCCACCCATTCTTCCCAATGTGTTAGATCCTAAAATGTTAATTTTCATTTAAATCCTGTGTGTGTGTGTGTGTGTGTGTGTGTGTGTGTGTGTGTTGCTTAAAATAAAGATCAAAACCTCTGGGAGCCTGCCCCCTTCACCAGCTCTTGTCCCCCTCTCACTTTCTTGGGCCCTTGCATGCTACTGTGCTTAGGGCTCTTGAATGTTTCATATTGGTTCTGCCTTTGGGGCTTCTGGACCAATTTTCCCACTTCAGGGATGCCCTCCCCTTGGTTTCATTAATTGTATCCTTTGTATCCCCACTCAAATATCAATTACATGGGCGTCCTTTCTCGTTCGTCCCAAATGTGCTTGAATCCTCCAGTGGTCCGTCCTGGCTTTCTGCAGACACATTCTAGCTGCTCCTACAAGCATGCATTGCTGGGACTGAGTTTCCACCTGCCGTTTCCATGCTATATCCCATCACAACTCAAGTGACTGGTGCAGATCAGGAACTCTAAGGATTTTTAAGTGGAGAAACAAAGGAATAAGTGATGGCTATGACAATGTCCGTTCCCCCCCCCCCCCGCCTTCTTACATGAACACCTCTCTATTTCATCCATCTGGACTAAAGTCTCAGACATTTCACTCCTTGAAGTCTTTTTTTTAATTTTATTTTTCCCCCTAATTTCATGTTCATTCCTTTTCTGAGTGAGCATGAGCAGGGGAGGGGCAGAGAGAGGGAGACACGGAATCTGAAGCAGGCTCCAGGCTCTGAATTGTTAGCACAGAGCTTGCCTTGGGGCTCGAATGCCCTGACAGAGATCATGACCTGAGCTGAAGTCAGACGCTTAAAAAACTGAGCCACCCAGGTACCCCTCACTCTTTGAAGTCTTGAGGGGTTCAGCTCACATGTTAGTATATCTGTCTAGAATATGAAGACTGTGATCATATGCTGTTCAGCGTTGACAAAACATTCTACACTGTCCTATCCCATCTGACTCTCTCGAGGACTTTGTGAAGTGGGTAGGTCTGCTGTGATTGTCTTTGTCTAGAGAAGAGGAGCCTGGAGCTCTGTGAGATTGAGTTACCTACCCAAGGTCAGACAGATTAGGCATAAAAGGGGAAAGAGTCTGCATTACAGGATTGCTGTCTAGCAATAGTAAATAGTAATAGTAAAGATAGGTAATGCAGTGATTGAATTAGTTTAGATGATGTTCTCAGGGTTGTATGTAAAACTGTCTTTAGTGTACCATAACACAATGTGATGCAGTAAGATTACTATCTTTATAGAGCTAGAGGCTCAACCTTAATAGAGGTTAGATCACATATTGTAAGTTATAGGACACTGGGCACTGTGGCACCACCTCCTTTTCTCTCCTGTGGTTACAGGAGCTCCTGGCCTCCTAGATGCCACCTCTGTCATGGTGGGGGGAGGGGGAAACCTCTTTAATACAAAAGGAAGTGTGTCTTCTGCTGTTTGTTCATCTTGCTTTGTAGCTCCTTGTTTCCCCTTGTATCACACCCCTTCCTGTTGCTTCCTAGGATTCTTCATGGAATGCAGTAAACTGGGTTGGTGCAACAACAAATTTTGAAGAGCACCCCAGTAATCAGTATACAAATTTCTGTTGTTGAGAATGTGGTCTTTTACAAAAAAAAAATTGTTCTTCTGCATTCCACTCTTGAAAGAAAGAAACTGCCAACAATGATCTTCCTCATTCTGGGCTGAAGCCATCTTAGCCATTTAGGTAAGCTCATTGATGTCGTGTAATATGTTGGGAATTAAAATTCAGAAGAGTCAGCAGTTGGGCCCAGTTCTTCAGTAGTGTGACCTGTAGCAAGTCATTCAACCTTTCTGAAAGCAAGTCTCTTTATCTAGAAGATGAAAAAATTGCTCTGTCTTGTAAATAGTCCTTTCTAATTGTAAGCATCTTTCTATCATAAGAGTTTATGTGGTACTTTTACAAAGCATTGATGAGGCAAAGGGAGAGGGAGTCCCAGTAGCAGGAAGATGGATAGGCCTCAAAGGAGGAGCCACTCTGGAACATTCCAGAGCCCAAATAGAACATTTTTATGAATACTTTTAAGGAGAATGCTAAAGACTCTTCTAATGAGCCATCTAGGGCCAATGAATACGAGGAGTAAATTTCTAAATGGTCATGGTGTGGTGGAACTCAGAACAGTCTGGGAAGTTGCTGGAGTCTGGCTCCAGCAGGTCCAGGGCTCCCTGCAGGATGGACTGTGTCAGCGAAACAGTGAGAGAGCCTCGAGTTTCTTTCTGATCACCAGGCAGGCATCTCTGCACTGACTGGAGAGTCAGCTTTATTGAAAAAATATATGGGGTACAAAACAGAAGTGCAAGTTGCCTTACACAATGATTTCTGATGATAAATTCTTTGGTATGTAAATATTTCCCAGAACATAGATTGGTAGAAAACTCATGCATAATCTTTATCAATAGTGATTGATGTAGGTGACTTAGATGCTTATTGTATGGGGAAGGTGGGTATCTTCAGCATTCAAATACAAGGCAATGTTTTTAGCATAGCAAAGGCAAAAGTTAGTTCTTTGTGAGCAGGGGTCAATAGCCTGTTTTCTTGAGGGGAAGTAAAACCGGTCTCTCAGGAAATGTAATATTTGCTCCTATAATCACAAAAGATGAAATTCCTATAATAAGTAATTTTACAAGGTACAATTACCATATTTTAAGATGAAGAGGCAAGTCACTCCTGATACCAGTCAACAAGGTGCCTTGGGGGTTGATGGTCAAGCAAAAAAAGAGTGGGGGATAGACATCAGTCACCATCTGATGGCAGGAGGCCCCCACCTTGCAAACCTACTTTACCTCACAAGGAGTTTTCTCAGCTTTAGTGAGTTAAAAAAAAATGGCTTCCAGCAGGAAATGAGGGAGGAAAATATGAATAATGTGTCTTCTATGGGTTGTACACAGCATGGTGAGAGTGAGGGGCTCACATAAAGCTTGTTGTTCTCCCTTCCTAACAATCCTTAGGAATAAGGAACTGGCTTTTTTCTTATGTTGCAATTCTAACATACTGACCTTAGCTGCCAAGGATACTTTGTCAAGGCCATGTCCAGGCTCCTTGGGAAACAGGCTATGATGAATGTGCAAGCTTGGGAGGGCCAGGTGACCTCACTTAACATGCATTTGCCAACCCTTTCTTAGACCAAAGTTCTGATGGGAAAGCTACCCTGATCACAGGATCTTAGAAGCTTTGGGACTCACTGCCCTCATGTGTTCTCACAGACAAGGCATCAATGTTGAAAGCTGGTGGTTTCCTGGTAAGAGGCAAAAATGATCAGTTTTTTCCCAAAGCATACTCTCCAGCTAATGTTAGCTGAATAATTTGCAAACTATTCTTCACAATTACTTCTTTATCTGCCTTTGAGGAGCTCATTGAAAGCCAGAAGTGCCCAAGGACCTTTGGCAATAGACTTTTGAACTGTCGGAGCAAGCTAACATCTGGCTCTTTTTCTCACCTTAGTGATAGTCCTGCCTGGGAGCATGCTGGGCACTGGGGAAGGTCTTTAGGACAGAGAAGAAACCGTAAACTTCTAGTGCATTCACGTAGGTTGATTTTCAGTTTACACCAGTATATCGGTCAGTGAGATGGCTAGCTCTACTAGTAGTAGACCTCTTTCTGGATATTTCTGTTCATAATCTAGTACAGGGACACTGCTACTCCAGGTCTAAGATGAAGGTTTGCATAGTTTGGATCTTACTGCCTTGGAGACCAAATTCATGTTAAACAATTGCTGGGTGTTTATTAATATTCTGGGCCCTTCTATATACATGAGCTCATCAAAATCATTGCATGTAGTTCTGCAGAATCCCTATTACCATCTAATGTTTTTAACGAAAATCCGAGGCTTAGAAGGATAAGCTAATTTGCCTAGATCCTAAAGCTAGTGATGAGCTGATCTGGGCTTCTGCTCAAAAGTTCTCAGGTGAACTCCTGTGTGCTCTCCATAAGCCACAGTTTTGCAGTGAGTAACTATGCTGAACATTTTGTCAGGATATCCTGCAATTAACTTGGTGAAGCAGAAGATGGGTGTGTGTTGGGGTTGCAGGTGGGAGTCTCTGTTGCTTCTACCTAAGGTGCTTTCTCAGGGCTTGTTCACTGACCTTTGGACCTTAAGATGCCCTTGAGATTGCTCCCAGTGGCTGCAAGCTCCTGGCCCATTTAATGCTGTTTTTGTAACAAATCACTTAATATCTATTGTATCCTACTCAAGCTTTGTACTGTGGATTGAGCAGTCAAGAGAGACCCAAGTCTGTGCTGTCATGAAGCTTTCTCTCTTACAGGAGATAGGAAATAATATCTGACAGTGAAAATTTCCCCAGCATAAAGCAGAAAATGAGAATCAACAATAATGGAGATTCTAGGTTAGATGGGGAGGATAGGAAAGACCTCTCAGGAAAGGTAGCATTTGAGCTTAAACTTGAATAAGAGGAGTAGTGAATCTTATGGATATGCAGAATGAAGGTGCTAGAGGAAATAGGCAGTGCAAAGGCCCTGAGTTAGAAACCTCCTAGAGGTGCTCAAAGAATAGCAAGAAGGCTATTGGGGTAGAGTGGGTGAGGAGGGTATAGAAGGAACCAAGAAACAATGGTACCTGGGAGAAGTGGGTACAACCCTGTAAGGCATTTTGAACTACAGTAGAAGCTTGGGATTTTAAGTGTGATGGGAATCCCTTGGAGGGTTTTGAACTGGGATGTGAAACACTGTTTTGTAAAAGGCTCTGTCAGCTGTATTGATAAGACTGTGGGGTAGAGGCCATGAAGGCAGATTCCAAACTAGAAAGCTGGCACAGAAAACCAGGTGAGGCATGTTGGTGGACTTGGGGTGGTGAGGAGTGGCTGCATTACTAATCTATTTTGAAGTTAGACCAGAATTAGTGTTTGTGAATTAGATGTTGAGGGCTTCTTGGGTTGACTCACTCTGGCCTGAGCCAGCACTCCCATCTGTGCACTTGTAGTTATTGGCCATGACCCTGGGAACTGTCAAAAGGTGTGAACCTGTGTACACTCCTTCTCTGCCTTCTACCTTCATCCTCGTCTATTTAATCATTTTATTTTTGAGAGGTATCTTCTCCAGGTTGGTGTAACTTGGAATCTGTCTGCTGTTAAGCATTGCTCTTGTATGTGGGAAGCTGAGATTAAGCTGTAGGTCACCTGTTTTTTGCCTTCATGGAGCTCTTAATCCAACAAGGAGGATACATGACAAGAGGAAGGTGAAAGAAATGCTCTTATATGGTTAAGGAGTGCTTTAGGAGAACAGAGCTTGGAGTGATAGTTTCTTACTGGTCAGAAGACAAAGTCCTGGTTTGATGGGGGAACTGGCAAGGAATCTGTTTTACAAAAAGACCCTCCAACTTAATATTGAGGTCTGTTCAAGATCAGTTTCCTTATCTCTTGCCCTTTCCTTCCTTTGTGATTATTGGCTCTCTTTATGGCTCGTTTTATGTACTGTTGCATAAAGGTGTAATCCTGGAGTTTAGAGGCAAGGGTGAAGGAAACATGCCTTTATCGCTGTGACAAAGACTGCATGCCAAACCAGGATGGAGACGCAGGACTATTCTCGATCTGTCGCCATAATCTTCAGGCCTCAGAGTCCTTCTTTGCTGCCTAGTGACCCGTCAAAGCCAACGCAGCAAGGGACTCTGTTAGCGCTTGGTACCATGCAACTGGACATATCCCTTAACCCATGAAGCTTAGGCCTTGGGCCCCACAAAAGTTTCTATTAGCCTGGCTCTGTAGGCCGTCTTTGAGATTTCTGACCTGCTAGGGAAGAGCATTTCCAGTATTAATCATCTCAGACTAAGGTAAATTCTGGGAGTGTCCTTTTAATAATCTTTTTGATTTATTTTGAGAGAGTGAGCAAGTGGGGGGAGGGTCAGAGACTGGAAGAGAACCCCAGTAGGCTCTGTGCTGTTATTGCAGACCCGGTCACTGAGCTTGATCACACAAACTGTGAGATGATGACCTAAGTTGAAACCAGGAGTTGGACGCTTAACCAACTCAGCCACCCAAGCTCCTGTAGAACTCTTTACCTGGTGGTGGTTTTCCTCATCTTGATCAGGCATTCCTTTGTAAGGATAATGTCTGTATCTGCCTAACAAAAGGCTTGGGATTCTGGAAGCTGTCAGGGCCAGAGAGTTACCCTGGCAAAATTATTGCAGATCTGTTTACCATGTGTGTGGTTCATGTGGATTATGAATCTGTTGCTGTATTATCATTAACTGACATTGCTTTGAGAGACTCCTGTTTTTAGGAAACAGTTTGCATGGACTTAAGAGCACTTGCCAACTAATTTTGTTGAGTTGTGCCTATGTGTTGTCCCTATTGGACTCTAAGCTACTGGAGGATAGAGAGCATGGCTTACTCACTTTGTTTTTCGTTGAGAGTTAGAACAGTCATAAGCAGACCGTGCTTCAAATTGAGTCTTGATCAAGTTGTTTAACTTAAGTGCCTTAGTTCCTTTAGATATGAAATGGAAAACCTACATAGGTTTTGAAGTCGTTGGGGATCTTAAACTTAGTGTTGGTCTTGAATTCACAGCACTCAGATAGGACTACTATAATGTGAGTGCTCAGTGACCTCATGGAATTGAGGGGAAGCTCTTGGAGACTAGAGGTCTATTGTAGGAAGTGAATTTGATGACTGGCACAGGGGTCCTGGCATCATCCCAGGCCAGTTCTTTCCTGATGGGTAAGAGCTGGGACTGTGCTTGGTGAATGAGGTTATGGTTTGTTTTGGGTATGTCCTAATAGAGACCAGGTGACTAGCCTACTAGAGATCTGTGTCAAAGGTTGAACTCCTCTCTTGGAGTAGCAGGAGAAATAAAAAAGGCTGGAACAGAGCTGACATTGGGCCCTTCATTTGGGAAGCTCTGTCCCATCAGCCCAAGTTACAAAATGGAGTAGAATAGGTCAACCCCCGCTGCCCATCCCAATCCATTCTTATCTCACATGTAGCTTTTATTTCATGTGACTTAGTTTGTTGAGTAATATCTAATGACCTGGCATGAATCACCATAAATAATGGTGGACACACTGTATCTCTGGGGTGAAGGTTTCAATCTTGGGGGATTGACTCCATTGACTATAGGGTGGGATTAGGGAGTCCTGGATCAAAATCAACTCTGGTGATGGGCTTTCTAGGGTACCCAGGTACCACACATACCAGGTATGTGTGACTGTCTACCTTTGATCATAGGGCCAGATCCCAGGAGTTCCCAGACAGCTCCTCATACCATACGCTGGCACAGTTTAATTGGAGATAAAGATGACTCCTGGTCATAGAGTTCCTATCTTATACATATCTTGTCTAATCCTCACTGAAAGCCTGGAAATATTACCTCTTTCCCCTTTTTTAAATACTAGAGCCTACCCCAGTCCTTTCACTATTCTGTGGTCACTAACATAGCTTTTGTCAATAAAGGAAATAAAGTACTAATTTCAAAAGAGCAATTTTCTGGGACTTGCCTGGTAAATGAGCATTTTTCTTTGGTCCTTTTCAATGACTGAAACATTGGTTGATAAAGGGAAATACAGAAATACTTGAATAAGGCAATGTCTTTCACACTTCTTGAGCTGTAATAAAATGTATATATGTGCTAAGGATTGTCCTTCAAAGTATACACTATGGAAGCTCATTTACTTGAACCTCTATCCTCTTTGGCCCCTCAATTTGGGAGTATTTGCATAACTAGTTGACAAGCTATGAAAGTAAATCCATCTTAAATTATTGTTGAAATTCCTAGTGTATGTGGAATATTCACTAAATTAAAGATCTGTTGCCCAGCTCACTTACATTCAAGATCTATGCTTTAAGGATGATGTGGAAATTGATCTGATGATTTCTCCATAACTACATATGGCATACCTAATTAAAAATTGGAAATATTTTATCCATTTAAACTCGCTCACCTTCCATTTTGGTTGACGTTGAAAGCATTTCACCTTCAGTCAGGTGTAAATAGAGTTTAGTTGGACTCAGTGCAGAAATCTGCAACGTGTACTAGCACTTGTACGTCTTGCAAACCCTTGTGAATTGTTCAAACATCATTAATACTAGTTAGATTGATTTCATTTGTTCAAATTTCTTCTCACAGTACTGAATAGAAAGAAAAAGGTCTTTAAAAAAAAAAACAAACTTCTTATCAGAAACATGTTCAGCATATTGTCCAAGGGCATTCTAGTGTTGAATAATGTGAGCTTTAGGGTCAGACCACCTCCTTCAAGGTGACCAGTCATTAAGGAGTATATGTGACCTCTGTGCCTCAACTTGTACTTTTTTCTGATCTCTATTTTGCTATTAGAACCATGCTATCAGTTTATTCCCTTTTGTAGGGTAGTCTTTTTTTCTTCCTGTAACTTAAAAAATGGTTATTTTCAATTTCTGTATTGTGCTATTTCTAGGAATATAAGATGTAGATAGTTTGCTCAGGACTTCTTGTACTTATTCAGTCAGAGTTGATGTGTTTTGTGGAAACCCCCTTGGAGATTGCTCTTAATTCTCATTTTCTAAGAATCCGAATAGACCTACATTGAACACTCTTTCCATTCTCCATATCCTTCAACATTTCTTAAAACTGCTTTACTTGATCATTCAACAATAAATTTCCTAGCACTCTATGTGGAAGACCTTGATTTCCTTATCACACCCTCTGGGTTAACTCTGGGTATTTCCAGTGACTCCTTGTTTCTCAGAGCCTTCTCCCCATTATTTCACCATTCTATTCCCCCAGAATTTTATGGACAAAGTTGAATTCTTTGTTTACAAAGATAGTGTCAAGTACATCTTTCTCTAACTCCCAGTGAAGTTAACATGATTTGAAAAGCTGACAGAAGAGACTTTTCTCAAGAAAACCCAAGCTCATCTCAGGGAAATAAACAAAAGTATTAATATTAGCCCCTGATGGACAATGTTGGTCATTTACCACAGGTCACTGATGCTAAGCAGGTGGTGATACTTTCTTTGGCAATGGATAAACCTACATTGCTCTAAAAGTAAACTATATTTAACTCAATAAAAGTCTGGAGAACTTTAAGAAATACATAATTTTGTTAGTTCATAAAAGCTACTATTTTCCACTTTCACATTTTTAAAACCTGTTTCCAGAAAAATGAGTTTTAACCGAATTTGACAGAATTGTTTATAATTACCCACAAAATTGAACTCCTGTGTAAGCAGAAAATGAACAGTCTGTAGTCTTTTCAGACCATAGAATGTTTCATAATCATTAAATATTTGGGTAAACAAAAATGATAGTGTAGCATAACTGAGCTATATTGAGAGCAAAATAATTCACTACAAGTGGTTTACTAACCACAAAGAATAAAACCATTAGAGAAATCTGAAAAAATAAAAATCAAGGAGTGGCGCCTGGGTGTCTCAGTAGGTTGAGCTACAGACTCTTAATTTTGGCTCAGGTTGTGATTTGGTGGTTGGTGGGATTAAGGCCCACAGTGGGCTCTGTACTGGCAGTGTGGAGGCTCTCCTGAATGTGGTCGCTAAAAATAAACTAAAACAAAAACAAAACAAAAAACCCAAAAACTAAGCTAAGGAAAAGACATAAGGATTAAAAATAAAAAAACTATAAATGGTCTCTTGGGGGGAGACAAATAAGTGGGCAAATGCTTGATTTCATAATTTACCAAGGATTCACCACTTAAGAGCTTTGGCCTGGAGGACTTTACAAGTGAGTTCTTTCAAACGACTGAGCTATTGAAACTATGCCAAATTTCTGGTAGTAAGGTCCAAGGCATACTTACTTCATTACTTAAAATCTACCAGGAACAGTAAGAAAGAGTAAACCGTCATCTGCAATGATAGAAAGAAACCATGTCTACTACAACCAGAAACTACAAAGTACTGGCCAAATACATGCTCTCTACTGAGACATGATCTTGCTGAGAGGTGCTCTTGACCTTCTGCATGATCCAGATCTGTCCTCAACTTTGTGATGCAGTCCTAAAGGTGGTGGGGGGGGGGCAGAGTCCACTGAACTTGTGCCTGGATCTAAAGGAATGAACCATCATGGGACATTGGGACATCCCTATGGATTCTTCCTTCAAAACCACGGGAAGTCCAGGAACTATAACTAAACAGTATAACTTGGGTTCTGCACTTTTCTGGTCTGTAACCAGCTCTCATAATTGAGGTAGATATTTGAGGTAAGGTAGAATGACCTAAGGAAAAGGAAGGTGGCAGTTAGATTTGAACAAAAAGGACACAGGCCAATAATAACTTAAAATAATGTTAATCTTTATGCCAGAATTGAGAGATGGCGGGAACTGCTCTAGGTTAAATACTTAACTTCCACACAGGAATTATTACAAGGCAAAGAAGATATGAGGCTGTAGATGACCCCTCACATCTCCTTCCTCTACAGACTGTTCATCTAGAATCTGAGAGCTGAATCATGCAGAGATAAGTAAAAAGTCTGAAAATGAACAACATACCTTATAGAAAGAATTGTGTAGAGGGACCTAGGAAGTGCTGAGTTCAATCGTTTTCTATATTGTCACAAAACTTACAGTTAACAGTTCTAAAAATAAAAGCTCAAAAGATTAAATAATACCCCAAAAATGTTGGAAAAGATCAAATCATAGTGAAACCTAAGACCTTACAGCATGAAAACAACAAACTGTTGTAAACCACCAAGATCGAACTCACTCAGGCAACAGTCAGAGTTTTAGAGAGCTTTATTACAGAATTTATTTACGGCTGGGCCAAACCTTATCTCCCTGGTGTTAAGGAGCAGAGAATGGCCCTGAACAATGGATACGATGAGATTATATAGGCATACATAGGATTCCAGTATAGCCAATTACATTGTAACACGCCTATCACCGGTTTTGATGGGAACCTATCATGTTTCTTCTTTGCTCTTCTAAATGACCAATCATAGTGGGACAATAAGAACCAATCACAGCAGGGCAGTGAATAAGCAATTTTCTGTAGGCATGGCCTTGGTAGGACCATAGAAAAGGGGTGGGGGAACAGTTTGCAACAAAACATTCAGTAAGTTAACCCATTACATTCCAAGCTAGCCTATGACAGAAACAAGTAATAAAGTCTAGCAAAGATAGGGAATTTTCCAAGCCATCCCCCCCCAAGAGTAATAAAAATAAAAAGGAAAGGTATATTTATGACAGAAAGGCAAATAAAGGAGGACTAATACATAAATAGCTGGTATTGTTGAACATGAGAATGGATAGAACAGATACAAACGTTGAATGCCAAGGAGGATCAATTAAGAATGCAAAATTGAAAAGTAGAGAAAGTTCGATACCACTTATTAAATCAGAAAGTGTATTGATACATGCTAAAACTGCATATGATGAAATTTGAAACACATGCTGATTTTAAAAATAAGTTGAGAGCACTTAGGTAGCTCGGTCGGTTAAGTTTCCAACTTGTGCTCAGGTCATGATCTTCCCGTTCTGCGTTTTGAGCTTCTTATGGGGCTCTCTGCTGTCTGCATGGATCCTGTCTTCCCTGTCTCTGTACTTTCCCCACTTCTACTCTCTCTCAAACATTTTAAAAAGAAGTACATTAGGATTAGAAAAATTATTTCCATTGTATCAATCTCATGAACAGACAAGCTTAATGATTTGGAAGAACAAATTTATTCTCAAAACCGAGATAAGAACAAAGGTTCTGTTAGCAAGTATTTAACTTCACTCTGTAATCTTAACAAATTTAATTAATCTATAAACAGACTGATCAGGTTGTAAAGGAATAATACTGTAACTATCATAAAAAATACAATAGCAGAAAAAACATGTCAATTAAAATTAGGAAAGTCTAAAAATAGAAGGAAAACCTAGTAATTCTGTGCAATTCCTTAGCCTTGATTACCCCTAACTAATCCCAAACAATACAAATTAAATTATTTGATGGGGCATCTGGGTGGCTCAGTTGGTTAAGCGTCTGGCTTCAGCTCAGGTCATGATCTCAGTTTGTGAGTTCGAGCCCCACGTCAGGCTCTGGGCTGACAGCTAGCTCAGAGCCTGGAGTCTGCTTCGGATTCTGTATCTCCCTCTCTCTCTCTCTGAACCTCCCCTGCTCTCACTGTCTGTGTCTCAAAAATAAAAGACATTAAAAATTTTTTTTAAAAATTTGTTTTTGGGGAGCCTGGGTAGCTCAGTTGGTTAAGTGTTGGACTTTGGTTAAGGTCATGGTTTCATTGTTCGTGTGTTCAAGCATTGCGTTGGACTCTCCTGACAGCTCAGACTCTGAAGCCTGCTTCAGATTCTGTGTTGCCTTCTCTCTCTGCCCCTCCCCGGCTCATGTTCATCTGTCTCTCAAAAATAAATACTACAAAAATCTTGTAAAACAAAACATTTTCCCTAATGGATTAGAAAGCTAAACCTAGAAATACCCAAAATAGGAAATGGGCATCATTAGGTACTCCTGGTAAAACTACACATTAGTACAACCTTTCAAAGTCTCAGAAAAAATATTAAAATGTTAGTTTGGCTCAACAATTTCATCTGTAGCCTTTTTTTTTGAGGAAATTAGACAAGTGTAAAACAGAAGGATATACTTAAACATTTCAATCTTTGTTCTTTAATAGCAAAAAATTTGAGATACCTAGAATGTTGATCATCTATTGTATGAGAAGCTATCCAGATCTTAATTTTACCCTTCAAAAAGGTTTGGCAGTTGGTGTAACAAAAATTCTTATATCTATGTGGTAGGATAATTGTTCATATTTTCTAATTTTGTCTATAATGATGTATTTGCATAGTAGTTTATAAGAAACTTCAATATCATGTTGCATAAAGAAAATACAAGCATTTCTTAGTTTGATCTCCAGTGCCAAGCAGAATGCCCAGAAGAAACCCTATAATTAAAATGTTAATGGTGGTTGCTGCTGGGAAATGAAATTAGAAATGATCTTTACTCTTCCTTGTATGTATGTTCTTCACGTCTCTAAAATGTTTCCTTATTTTTAAAAACAGAACTCCAACAACAGAAACATTAAAGAAATTAACTCTTACCTAGTCACTAAAATTTTCTCATTTGCTCTGCTTAATCTGCAGCTTCATGTGTGACCCCAGTAGGGGGCTCATTTGATTCAGGTTGTCTTCCTCATTTCCTACACCATCCAAGAGGCTTACTTTGAAAAAAATACACAAATTAGGATTAAGTGGAATTAAAAAGTGTTCTTCATAATACCGTATTTCAGACCTTTGTCATTCTCAGACAGGGTTTCATCTGAGTGTGGTTCTGACTTCACCTTGAGGTTGAAGTGATTAAATGGGAATGAGACGATCGGTTGATGCTGAAAGAAGGTTTGAAGAAGCTCTATACTCATCCTCTATATTGTTAAATTGTAATAGTAGCCATTTGGATTAGTGACTTATATATATTTATGCCTTATAAGTATGTGTGTGTGTGTATATATATATATATGCTTACTAAAAATGCAAATGGAAAAGAGAAAGGAAAATTTTATAAATTCCAACACAGAAGTAGGTTATTAATTGATCATGACTAGAGGTCTCTCTGAATTCATTCAGAGAAAGACTAGATTGATAACCAACTAAAGTGGCATCAGTTTATGTATACTATTGTGAAAGTACTGAATTTATCTTAACCTTTAAACTAAATGAAAAAGTGAAATGGAAATTCTAAACTTGACATTAACATGCCATCAGCAGAAGATCTCTTAGGTCCTGAAAGATCATATTAAGTTTAAGAACAGATAGAAAGGTCCCTGACTGGTTCAATTGGTAGAGCATGTGACTCTTGATTTTGTGGTTGTGAGTTTGACTCCAATCTAAGAAGGAGTGTTCACTCTAAAGCAAACTATACAATATTAGTCACATACATAAATAAATGTATGCATGAATACATGTATTTAGATATTTTTGATTAAAAAATTTTAGTATTGATTGATTTTTGAGAGACCAAGACTGAACATAAGTGGAGAAGGGGCAGAGATTAGAGACAGAGAATCTGAAGCAAGCTCTAGGCTCTTAGCTGTGAGCACAGAACCCAGCATTGGGCTCCAACCTCCAAACCATGAGATCATGACCTGAGCCAAAGTCGGATGCTTAACCAACTGAGCCACCCAGGCGCCCCTAGATACTTTAGATTTTAATAAGTATTTAAGACCATTATATTAAATTTTTCTACCAAATTAAGCTTTTCTGCTTTGGCAGCTCTTTGTATCCTTTACTTGTCTATTCTAAGAGTTTGCAGTTGTACTGAGGAGTCAATGGAGGCCAAAAGATTCATTGATATCGACCATGAAAAGGATGCAAATTGGGAAGGAAGTGCCCATCAGCACGCACCAGCACTGCTGGGTTCCAGTATTCCTGCATTGATTCACAGAGATGCCAGGCAGCCACTCGGTGTTCATGCCATATGTGACAGTTGTCAGGGCTGACCTACA
>PISW01007389.1:18009-90891 GCA_004023785.1 Mungos mungo | reverse complement strand
GCTTAGCATGACACCCTCGAGGTCCATCCACTTTCTTACAAATCAGCCTATATATTAAAAAACAAGTGAATGAAATGAAACTACATGGAAACTAATGTATTTGTCTGTATTAAATCAAATTATAAAGCCACTAAGTTGTAATGTGGTTAGCAATTTCAGTAATGATTTATTATAGATTTCCTTCAGATGCTGACTTCCTGTGTTATGTTTACAGTATTGGTTAACTTGTGTTCAGGTGTTCTGGCCTTTCTTGTTCCATAATGTGCTTTACTTTGTCTAATATTTGGTATAATATGCCCATTGTTACTGTATTCAGTTATGAACTGATTTATTTGATCACTATACAGCTGCAAGTAAATGTGGGTGTGTGGTGGTGTGTGTAGCTTGACACAGCTGCCATTCGCATTCACTTTATTTAAAGTTTCTTTATTTATTTTGAGAGAGACAGAGACAGTGCAAATAGGGGAGGGACAGAGAGGCAGAGAGAGAATCCCAGGCAGGCTCTGCACTGTCAGCACAGAGCCCAGTGCTGGGCTGATTTTACAAATTGTGGAATCATGACCTGAGCCAAAATCAAGAGTTGGATGCTTACCTGACTGAGCTACCCAGGTCCCCCTACATTTTATTTTTATTTATTTTATTACTACTATTTTTGTGGAAGTATAGTTGGCCTATGGTGTTATAGTAGTTTCCTGTGTACAACATTGTGACTCAACATTTATATACTTTATAAAATGCTCACCATGATACATATAGTTATTATCTGTCACCATGAAAAGTTATTACAGTATTATTGACTGTATTCTTTTTTAAAATAGTTTATTGTCAAATTGGTTTCCATACAACACCCAGTGCTCTTCCCCACAAGTGCCCTCCTCCACTACCACCCCCTCTTTTCCCCTCCCACTCCCCCTTCAACCCTCAGTTCGTTTTCAGTGTTCAATAGTTTCTCAGGTTTTGCGTCCCTCTCTCTCCCCACAACTCTCTTTCCCTCTTCCCCTCCCCCTGGTCCTCCATTAGGTTTCTCCTGTTCTCCTGTTAGACCTATGAGTGCAAACATATGGTATCTGTCCTTCTCTGCCTGACTTATTTTGCTTAGCATGACACCCTCAAGGTCCATCCACTTTGCTACAAATGGCCAGATTTCATTCTTTCTCATTGCCATGTAATACTCCATTGTATATATATATATACCACATCTTCTTGATCCACTCATCAGGTGATGGATGTTTAGGCTCTTTCCATGTTTTGGCTATTGTTGACAGTGCCACTATGAATATTGGGGTACATGTGCTCCTATGCATCAGCACTTCTATATCCCTGGGGTAAATCCCTAGCAGTGCTATTGCTGGGTCATAGGGGAGTTCTATCGATAGTTTTTTGAGGAACCTCCACACTGTTTTCCAGAGTGGCTGCACCAGTTTACATTCCCACCAACAGTGTAGGAAGGTGCCCGTCTCTCCACATCCTTGCCTGCATCTCTAATCTCCTTATTTGTTCATGTTAGCCACTCTGACCAGTGTGAGGTGGTATCTCAGTGTGGTTTTGATTTGTATTTCCCTGATGAATGTATTCTTTATGCTGTACTTTGCATCCCTATGACTTATTTATTTTATAACTGCAAGTTTGTATTTCTTAATCCCCTTCACCTATTTTGCCTGTCCTTCCACCCCTCCTCATTCTGGTAACCAACAGATTGTTCTCTGTATTTATGAGTCTATTTCTGTTTTGTTTATTTGTTTGTTTTTTTTTAGATTCCACGTATAAGTGAAATCATGCAGTATTTATCTTTCTATGTCTGACTTCTATCATTTATTGTAATATTCTCTCTAGCTCTGTTTCACAAATGGCAAGATCCTTTTTTATGGCCGAGTAATATTCCACCACATTTTCTTTTTTCATTCATTGATGGACATTTAAGTTGCTTCCATATCTCAGCTATTATATGTAATGCTGCAATAAACTTGAGGTGCAGACACCTTTTCAAATTCGTGTTTTGTTTTCTTCAGGTAAATACCCAGAAGTGGAATTGCTGGATCATTTGGTATTTCTGTTTTTATTTTTTTTGTGGAACCTCCATACTGTTTTCCAGAGTGGCTGTACCAATTTACATTCCCAGGAGTAGTGCACCAGGTGTCCCTTTTCTCATGTCCTCACCAACACTTGTTATTTCTTATCTTTTTGATAAGACCAAGAATTCTATAGCCACTGAATCTGCATTTTTAGATACCCATATTCATAGCCAACTATAAGAAGAGTTATTTTTTACTATTATAGTAGCTTGCTTTATCCTTCACGTCTTTCTTTCTGAAACATAGTTACAATGATATTATCATCCTATTTCTTGCCAGGGCATGAGGATTCTCTTATTTAATAAGAACCCTTTGTGTGTGTGTGTGTGTGTATGTGTGTGTGTGTTTTAAACACAGAATGTCATGCCTTTTTAATGGATCTGTGATGGGGCCTGGGAATCTATTATTTTTTTTAACAAACATCTCAAGAGATCCTGATAGCAAAGCAGGTTTAGGAAACACTGGTTCAGTGATATAAAATCAGCCTCCTGAGCATTTCTGTCAGACCCTCCTCAGTATGGCCTTTGTCCATTGTCCCCTGTCTCCACTCATTTGCCCATTTTTCCTCACTATACTCCCTGAGGCCCTGGCCTCACCAGACTTCTCCCAACACATATAGCATTCCTACACCTCAGTACCTTTGCCAACTCTTCCCTTAAAGTGGGATGTACACCTTGACACCCTGTTTTGGGCTTTATTTAATAGGGTGCTTTCTGGCCTTGCTCAGATCCACGTCTTTGGGAGAGCACCTCTAGCCCTTTCTCTTAGAACTAAGGACTCCCTCCTCCTTACACCCATTGCCTCTTCATTTTCTGGTACCTTGTTTGCACCCCACTAGCCTAGTAAGCTCTTTGGAAATCTCTCTGCTGTTTCCACCTCTACCCTAACTCCCAGCTGATCAGTATATTTTTCCACTGTGAAGCTCTCAAATATATCTTGAATACATACATATTTTTGAGAGATCATGTCCTATTGAACATCACTTATTTGAATAGTCCTTAAAATCACAAGTAATTTGATTTTTGTGTGTGTGTGTTTTGAGAAAGAGAGAGAGAGAGAGAGAGCAGGGGCAGAGCAGAGGGAGAGGGAGAGAGAGAATCCCAAGCAAGTTCCAAGCTGTCAGTGTGGAGCCCAAAGTGGGGCTTGAACGCACAAACTGAGATCATGAGCTGAGCCGAAACCAAGAGGCAGACGCTTACCCGACTGAGCCATCCAGGCACCTCAAAACCACGAGTCATTTGAAATGAAAAACAGTATGTAGAGTATTAGGTGTTCACTGGGTTATTTTAAAGGATGATTTTTATCTATTGAGAGACTTATTTGCCTCTTTTATGATAGTTTATTTTAGCAAACATTTTCCTAGTGCATTTCCATTTTTGCAACAGCTCGGGCCCCTGCTGTGTACCCTGCACGCAGCACCTGCCGACGTCGGGGGCATTCTTTCAGGTTTTGCCATTAGTGTATAAAAAGCTAATACATCACTTTGAATTGCTTGGTGCCGGTACTTCATAGGAAAATATAATAGACTTCCTATTAGTTTTTGTTGTTGTTTCATGGTGATTTTTAAAAAAGAAATCCTCCATGTAAAAAAATAATCTTATATCTACAGTCTGCTGGAGCGTTTGCCTAGCTTGTCATAATTTGTTGTTTTTATTTCAGTCATTCAACACAATTCTAAAAATACTTGTTACCTTCTTACAGGTGGTTGATAGTGAAAGATTCCTTTTTACTGTATATGAAACCAGACAGCGGTGCCATCGCCTTTGTCCTGCTGGTAGATAAAGAATTCAAGATCAAGGTGGGGAAGAAGGAGACAGAGACAAAATACGGGCTCCGAATTGATAATCTTTCAAGGTAGAAATGTCAAATATTTTAAAAAGATTTCTCTCAGAAACATAGTTCTTCTCCCAATGTTAAGTGAAGGAGGTAAAATCGTTTAAATGTTAGAACATTGTTATTTAGAACTCACCTTCCATCAAAAATAATGAAATTGCTTTTTTTCTATATATTTTTAAGAATTAAATATTCAAGGTGCAACAGTCAGAATAAACAATCGCATGTATTGATTTATGTTTGTTTTAACAAAATGCATGCCTATTAATAAAATTAACTGCTTAATAATACCGATTTGCCAAACAGATAAATGAAGGGGTGATAGTTTCACATTTTTAAGAAATAAAACTTTATAAATTGATATCCTTTAGTTAACATAAAAATGTGATTTGATTTGCAGAAATTCTATTTACAGATAGATTTTAAGAAAGATCTTTTGAAAGGATACTCAAGCATACATTTATGAAAAATTTTATTAGTGAGTGTGTGTGTGTTGATAAATGTTTCTTTCTGGAAGACTAGTTATGTAATATGTGTTGTCATTTTTCTCTATATATACATTTGACTCTATAGAGTTCAGTGTCATGTATATGAATATATTATACATATATATTTTTCTCTTTTCACACATTGACTATACACACACACACACACACACACACACTTTCTAATACACATTGGCGTGTGTTTTGTGTGTCTGTGCATGTATGTCTATGAAAAGATGTTGAACTTCCTGATCTCCTCTGACAGTAGAAGGTTTAGGATTATCCCTTCACAGCCTGGTACAGCTCTAGGTCATAGTAAATACCTTTATGCACGTTAGCATGAAAAAGTGAGTAAATAACCTGAAAATTTATTTTTGCCATGTTGCTATATATGTAGTTTAAAAGCTTGCTGATTATGTTCAGAAGTCTGCTTTTTTGATGAAAGGAAGAAACTCTTTGCTTAAAATTTTCAACCTGTGTTTGCTGCACTACAAAAATAAAATGGCACATGTTTAATTGTTAAATTTCTTTAAAGAGACAGACCACAGAGTGATCATTCTTTTCCACATTTTGCTTTTCTTTGAAGGACACTTATTTTAAAATGCAACAGCTATAGACATGCTCGATGGTGGGGAGGGGCTATAGAAGAATTCATCCAGAAATACGGTACCAACTTTCTCAAAGACCATCGATTTGGGTCCTATGCTGCTATCCAAGAGAATACATTAGCCAAATGGTAAGATCATGTTGCTCTAAGGCTGTTGACATAGTCATAGTATCTAATAAAATAAAGTGTCTAAATTTATCTGGAATCAGTTTTCGAGGCCGTGGCAAGATATTATGCATTATACTTAATAAGGGCCTTTCTTTCTTTTTTTTTTTTATAATGTTTTTATTTATTATTGAGACAGAGAGAAACAGAGCATGAGTGGGGGAGGGGCAGAGAGAGAGGGAGACACAGAATCAGAAGCAGGCTCCAGGCTCTGAGCTGTCAGCGCAGAGCCCAATGCGGAGCTTGAACTCACAAACCGTGAGATCATGACCTGAGCCAAAGCTGGATGCTTAACCGACTGAGCCACCTAGGCACCCCAGCAAGGGCCTTTCTTTAAAGGACTACCTGAGAATAGATTAGTTTTCCAACTTTTGTTTTTAAGATTTTTACCGTGAGCTTGAGACAGCTAGCTTTAGATTTTGAACTTTGATTTTAAAAGCTTGACCTTATACATTGTTTAATGATGCGAATGAATGTTTATTTTATTTATTAGCCATAATTTAAGGATAAAAACTTACTTGCTAGGTATTTTCTTTTAAATAAAAAGCATTGCGTGGTTTTTCTGCCCATGATTGGAAACTGGTCTGTTTTCAGTTTCAGAAGAACAGTGGTGTGAGTTCAACAGGATGAGAGAGTTCATCCGACTCATGTGATGATGAGACCAATGTGCTGTGCTTTCAGCCGATTCCGGTCGCTTCCTTCTGTCTACTTTACTTCCTGCTAGTAGACGGAAGATGGCATTTTCAGTCCTTGGTTTTCAGTTATGCCAAATATACTGGTAGCTTTGTAGAAACTCAGGCAGCGGCTTCCATCTTTCATTTTGCTGTAAGATATGCTTCCTTTGTTTCTATAAAACAGAAATAAATGGAACAAACAAACAAACAGAACCCCTCGTTTTTTCAGGTACGTTAATGCCAAAGGATATTTTGAAGATGTGGCAAATGCGATGGAAGAGGCACAAGAAGAGATTTTTATCACGGATTGGTGGTTAGTATTTGTCTGTGGGGATTGTCGGAGGTCTCTCTGTTTAGAAACATAAAGCAGTTGTGCTGTCCCAGAACCGTACGTTAGAAAAACCAGCAGTATCTGTAGATGGTCTGGCCAGAATCTCAGCCAATTAACTGGAATAGCCTTCAGTGAAAGGTCTTTTCAAAAACCTTGGCATCCAAATATATCCTTAAAATACTTAGTTTTAGCAGTTTTGGTTTTGTCTTTCCAGTTGGAAGTAGACACTCAACTATTCATTTTAGTAAAGATTATTTTGCAATGCAAACAGTTATACAAGTGAGAGAAAATAATCTTCCTTGGGTGCCTTCCTCATTTGGCATTTCAGTCACCAGATTCAGTGATTATCTTTCTGGGTTGTCTCTGAAGCTGGAAGGGTTCCATTTGCCTATTACTATTAAAATGTCCTCCGGACTGACTAGGCCTCCCCTGCTTTTTTGAAGATACATCAGATTTCAACTTTTTGGCCTCCTGGACAAATCTCCATGAGAGTTAGGATGTTTCAGAGCCACTGGAAATCTCATACTGAAAACTCACTTAGCTTTTGGGAAATTGTTCTCTTGGAGTTGGTACATGCTTGATAGTTTGACTTTAGTTCCAGTGACCCATCTGCCTGACAGTTAAAACCCATTGCAGATGCCAAAATTGTCTGCAGTGGAAATGAACCTGTCTAAAATGTGTTTTCCTTCTAAGAACTTAGTTGTTGAAATGCTCCTTGTTTTCCCCTGTCCTGTCTCCTTCCAAATGCTGCCTTTCACATCTAAACTGAAAATATCATCATAATGTATTTTCTCCCTGATTTGAGATTTTGGGGGAAGGGAAGAGGAATTAGGAATATGAACTCATCCTCTTCTACTCTTTTGTCTTAGTGATTTGGAAATCTGTAATTCTATAGCATGTTTTTTCAATCTCAGCACTATTGACATTTTGGACCAAATCATTCTCTTTGTTATGGGAGGTATGTGCATTGTGGGTTGGTTAGCACCATCAGCAGGCCTGGCTTTTACACATTAGATTCCAAGCAGGCTCCTAGGTTGTGATAATATCTTCAGATGTTGCCAAATGTCCCCCAGAGGGTAGAGTCCTTCTTAGTTGAGAATCATTGATCAATAGATAAAGTGTGGGGTGGGGGGTGCCTGGGTCGTTCAGTTGGTCAAGTGTCCAGCTCTTGGTTTTGGCTCAGGCCATGATCTCACAGTTAGCAAGTTCGAGCCCTGCATCAGACTCTGTGCTGGCACTTGCTTGGAATTCTCTCCCTCTCTCTCTGCCCCTCCCCTGCTCATTCATTATCTCTCTCTCCCTCCTGCGCTCTCTCTCTCTCTCTTTCTCAAAATAAATAAATAAACTTAAAAAAGATAAAATGTATAATGGTCAGCATCATGTTCTGAACCTGTTTATTCTCATGTGTGTGGAGGAGCTTAATCCTGGCCTTTAAAGTCACATTTTGCCTCTTTACTCAGTTACCAGGAATAAAAAATGTTTCATACTTAGGAGCTATTTCTTTGGTTGAATACTTTATAAACACTTTTGCGAATAAATTCAAGCTTAATATAGTACCATATTCCTTTAGAAAATATTTCTGAAAGTTTGATGAAGACATGAAAGAGACTGAAAATAGTTTTTCCATTGAGCCGATATTTTCGTGTTTTATGCAAGAAAATAATATTCTTTTGAAGGTTCTGAACACTAAAATATAGGCTCTCATTTAAACATCTAAAGAGTTGGAGCCTTGAATGTTTTCTACTGTCAGAAAGAAAATAAACCAGGTTATTTCTTTTCTCTGACTTTCTAGGATAACATCTTATTACCACATTCCCTTTGAAATAAAACCTTCATTGCAACTTCCCTCATGACAAGTGAAGAAAATTCTTGTCATGCAAGTATATTGCAAAAGACAGCATCAGAAACTTAACCAGTGCTGGCATGTCCAGATTGGAGAGAGTGAAAAGCATGGGTAGAAGACGCACATGTCTTGTAGAACCTTCTGATCCAATCCAAGAGCTACCATATGCTTACATGAAAACCGTACTAATAGGTTCATAAAATAATTCATGTGCAAACAAAGGTGGGTGTAGCGAAATGAGAAGCAGCCTGGGACCTTCTAGTGCTCAATTCCTTTGTCCATTCATTCATTTAACCCCCCAGCCATTCACTTATTCACTTATTCACTCTTTCATTCCTGATCTATTTAGTGAGCACCCACTCTGTGACAGATACCGAACTAGAACTAGGTCATCCATATAGAAAGATGACTGAGAAGCAGCCCCTGCCCTGGAGCAAGACAGAGTCAGAAGTCTAATGGAAGACAACAGATGGGGGACACTGAGTGATGAGTGCTAAGATAGCAGGAGACTGTGAGGAAGGAGGAAGCCCTGAGGCAGGGCAAGGATGACTAAGCCTACAAAGCTTCACAGAAGAGAAGGCTGGCCTGGGGCTTAGTGCTGGAGGTGACCTGGTGAAGATAGGATGGTGAATGTTTTCAGCAGAGGGATAGCCAGGACGAGGCCTAGAAGCCTGAGAGCACAGCCTTTGGAGGAGGGTAGAGGTTGTGTGGAGCTGAAGCAGAGCATCCTTTGGAATGGCAGGTGGACACGGCACCCAAAAGATGGGTCAGGGGGACACTGTGAGGGGCGCTGGCGGAGCTGCTAAGGAGTTTGCACTTAGTCCTGTGAACACTGGGAACCACTGACAATTTTGAAGCATGGGAATTTTAATCAAATTTGTTTTCTAAAAGGGATCATTCTGGTAATAGTGTAGACGAGGAATTAAACACTGGTTCTGAAGACCACTTGGCACGCTGTTGCTGTGGCCCAGGAGAGAAATGGTAAGGGTCTTTGCTCCGACCACCTTAGGGACCTGACGATTACAGACTTGGGGAGGTCTTGTTTATCTCTCTAAGGGGTAGTTTCTAAGGCAATGTCAAAGTAACATTGACAAGAATACTACTTGTTAAATTCATACAAGTGCCAGGGGCTGTGTTGTAGCTGAGAAAAGTGAGACTCTAGAGGAGGGTAAGGAAACTGCCCACAGTCACACCGTTGGCAAGTGCCAGTGCCGGCTGGCTCCAGGTGCGTCGGCTGTGGCAGACCCCCGTGTCGGGAAGCCGCCTCTCAGGGGAGCCTGCTGCTCGGGGGGGTGTCTGAAGTTCCTTTTATTTTTATTTATTTAGTTTTTGAAGTTTCTTTTAGATCCAAGATTCTTTAAGTGCAGATTGAACTGTTTTGATGTAGTAAATATATTAGTAATCACATTTGGATAGATTTAGTTAGGTAAATTCTGAGGTAGCCTGTCCAGTTAGAAGAGATAATGACTCATTAAACAGCCAAGACTATCTGAAAACGAAGAAAAGTACATTTCAGCTGGATGTTGAAGGTGTCCTAAGAGAGAGTTTCCATGTAACGATTAGTGAGCGTTCTCTACCTTGTGTGTCTGGATTAACCACAAGAACATTTGTTTTATGTCTTTTCTGTGCTTGGTGCTGTTTCAAAGACTTAGCTCTCAGAAATTGATAGGATGAATAAAACTGAAGAATTTTAAAAACCAGATTTTTTTTCAGGTTTTAATTTTAATTTCAGTGTAGGTAACATACAGTGTTATATTAGTTTCAGGCATACATAGTGACTCAGCAGTTCTGTGCATTATTCAGTGCCCATCATGAGAAGTGTACTCTTTATCACCCATCTGACCCATGTCCCACCCTCATTCCCTCTGGTAAGCATCAGGGTGCTCTCTGTATTTAGCAGTCTGTTTTTTTTGTTTTTGTTTTTGTTTTTTGGTTTATCTCTTTTTTTTTCCCCTTTACTTGTTTTGTTTGTCAAATTCAACAAATGAGTGAGATCAGATGGTAGCTGGCTTTCTCTGATTTATTTCACTTAGTGTTATACTCTCTAGATCCATCCATGTTGTTGCAAATGGCAAGATTTCATTCTTTTTAATGGCTGAATAATATTCCATAGCACGCACACACACACACACACGCATGCATGCACGCACGCACGCACGCACACCATCCCACATCATCTCTATCCATTTATCTACTGATGGACACTTGGGCTGGTTCCATAATTTAGCTATTGTAAATAATGCTGCTATAAACATGGAGTTGCATATATCCCTTTGAATTAGTGTGTTTGTATTTTTTGGGTAAATACTTAGTAGTATGGTTACTGCATTGTAGGATAGTTCTGTTTTTAACTTTTTAAAAAATGTGTGTTTATTTTAGAGAGAGAGAGAGTGGGGGGAGGGACAGAGAGGGAGATAGAGGGTTTGAAGCAGGTTCTATACTGAGAGCAGAGAGCTGGTGTGAAGCGTGAACTCATGACCATGAGCTCATCACCTGAGCCAAAACCAAGAGTTGGACACTTAACTGATTGAGCCACCCAGGCGCCCCTATTTTTAACATTTTGAGGAACCTCTATACTTTTACACAGTGGCTGCACCAGTTTGCATTCCCACCAACAGTGCTCGAGGACTCTCCTTGCCAACACTTGTTATCTCTTGTTTTTGATTTTAGCCATTCTGACCATTGTGAGGTAATATCTCATCATAGTTAGCATCTTTTCATGTGTCTGCTGGTCATTTGTATGTCTTTTTTTTTTTTTTTTGAGAAATGTCTGTTTATGTCTTCTGCCCATTTTTTTAAATTGGATTATTTGTTTTTTGGGTGTTGAGTTGTATCAGTTCTTTATTTTATATATTACACCTTTATCATCAAATACATCATTTGCAAATATCTTATCCCATGCAGTAGGTTGCCTTTTAGGGTTTTTGTTTTGTTTTGTTTCTTACTTAAATATAGTTGTATTTATTTTCCACAATGTACTCAAATACTGGTTTTCTTACAAACTCTCTACAGGATGTTTTTTAAGCAAATTCTTCACGCTGTGTCTTGACTATGTTCTTATGGAATTTCAGGGAAATAGTTTTGTGTGCTTTGATAGCTTAATTTGTACTAAAGGGATGACAGATGGTCACACGCAGTCCATGTGGGATTCTAACATGATGTTTAGGCAATTTTCTGACATGGGCCATCCATCCCTTTGATGCTGAAAGTAATGCATCTGTTGAAAAAAGTGATCTTAGATTTGGATTACTGCTCTCTGCCTCTTCCAGTTTTTCTGTGTTATCTTCCCATATAATGTGGACTCTTACGACTCTAGGATTAGATACCAAAATGTTCCTTTGAAGCTTAGAAAAGTCTGGTTTTCCTGGCAGATTTCCCCATAATTCTGTCAGTATATTCATTATTTACATAATAGCCAACTCTAATAAAGTCTTGCTCAATAGGTGCATGTAACTAGCACAACTGTTATACCCACTGCATCTCAGAATGAGTCTCGGATTAGGTGCCTCAGCCAAAAACACCAAACACATGCCGTCCTGCAGGAGCAGGGCCCACTGAGGCAGAGCCTAAAACTTAATCATATTCTTCACTTTCTGCAGAGCCCACATAGAAATTAAAATTTTCAATTCCAAGTCTTCAGACAGGTCCTCAATGCACTTGAAGGAGTTCTCGAACTGGAACGGGTTGTAGGAAGAAGGATTATCCAGCATCACCACATTGTTCACATGAACCTTTGAAAAAACAAACAATGAGAGCTAAGGGCTTCTGTGGCGCAGTGAGGGCCAGTGTGTGTCTTCCCGAGACAGCACGGACGCTGCCCTCCCAGCATCTGCCCCGTGCTGTGCAGCACTGACTTGAGAAACTTTTTTCCTCTGTTTATTTACACCCCAGCACTCCACAGTGTTTTGTAGCTTTCCTATTTTACTAAACGACAGCCCTCAATGGGCTGCACCCAAGCTTTGACCCTCCTCCTTTTCCAGCATGGGTCTCACTGGGGAGCAAGATGGAATCCCACTCCCAGACTGCACTCAGAAACCTTCACTGCAGCTCCACCTGCTGGTGTGGATTAGGACTGGTTGCCTTTTAGTTTTATTGATTTCCTTGGCTGTGCAGAAGCTTTTTTTTTAAATGTAGTCCTAATAGTTTATTTTAATTTTTATTTTCCTTGTCTTAGGAGACATATCTAGAAAAATGCTGCTAGAATGAGTGTGAAAGAAATTACTGCCTGTGCTCTCTTCTAGGATTTTTATGGTTTCAGGTCTCACATTTAGGTCTTCAATCCATTTTGAGTTTATTCTTGGTGTAAAGTGGTCCAGTTTCATTCTTTTGCATGTAGCTGTCCAATTTTCCCAGAACCATGTACTGAAGACTTTCTTTTTCCATTTTATATTCTTGCCCCTTTGTCATAGATTTATTAATTCATTATATAAGTATGGATTTATTTCTGGGCTTTATCCTGTTCCACTGATATGTGTGTACAGTTTTAAATGAGATTGTTAATTTCTCTTTCTGCTGCTCCATTATTAGGGTATATAAATGAAACATTTCTGTATATCGATTTTGTATCCTGTGACTTCACTATATTTATTCATTAGTTCTAGTAGTTTTTCAATGGAGTCTTTAGGGTTTTCTATATGTAGTATCAGGTCATCTGCAAATAATGAAAATTTTACTTCTTCCTTTCTGATTTGGATGCCTTTTATTTCATTTTTTTTTTGTCTGATTGCTATGGCTAGGACTTCTAATCTATCTTGACTAAAAGTAATGAGAGTAGACATCTTTATGTTGTTTCTGATCTAGAGGAAAAGCTGTTTTTCTCCAATGAGTATGATGTTAGCTGTGAGTTTTTCATAGATGGCCTTTGTTATGCTGAGGTGTGTTCCCTCTAACCTGCTTTGGTGAGGGTTGGATATTGTACTTTGTCAAATGCTTTCCTGCTCTGTTGAAATGATCATATGGTTTTTATACTTTCTGTTGTTAATGTGGTATATCACACTGATTGATTTGCAAATATTGAACCATCCTTGCATCCTTGAAATAAGTCATCTGATTGTGGTGAATGATTTTTTTTAATATATTGTTAGATTTGGCTTGCCAGTATTTTGCTGAGGATTTTTGCATCTATGTTCTTCAGGGATATTGGCTTGTAGTTTTCTTTTTTAGTGGTATTTTTGTCTGGTTTTGGTATCAGGGTAATGCTGGCCTCATTGAATGTATTTGGAAGCTTTCCTTCTTCTTATATTTTTTGGAATAGTTTAAGGGGAATGGGTATTAAGTGTTTGGTAGTGTTCACCTATGAATCCATCTGGTCCTGTAGTTTCATTTTTCGATAGTTTTTTGATTACCAGTTCAAATTTGTTGCCTGAGTTGGTCTGTTCAGATTTTCTATTTCTTCTTGGTTCAGTTTTAGAAGACTGTATGTTTCTAAAAATGTATTCATTTCTTCTAGGTTATCCATTTTGTTAGCATATAATTTTTCAAAGTATTTTCTTATAATTACTTGTATTTCTATGGTGTCAGATGTTACTTCTCTCTCATTCTTTATTTTATTTATTTTGGTCCATGAGTTGGCTAAGGGTTTGTTAATTTTGTTTATCTTTTCAAAGAACCAGCTCTTGATTTCATTGATATTATTTTAATTGTTTGTTGTTGTTGTTGTTTTATAGATTTCGGGTCATTTGTTTCTGCTCTGATCTTTATTATTTTCTTTCTTCTACTCATCTTGGGATTTGTTTGTTCTTTTTATTTCCTAGTTCCTTTGGGTGTAAGGTTAGATTGTTTTTTGGGGCTTTTTCTTGTTTCTTGAGGTACGCCTATATCACTACATGCTTCCCTCTTAGAACTGCTTTCATTGAGTCCAAAAGATTTTGGACCACTGTATTTTTATTTGCATTTGTCTCCATTTTAAAAAAATTTTCTTCTTTGATTGCTTCTTTGACCCATTGGATATTTAGTATCATATTGTTTAGTCTTCATGTGTTTCTGTTTTTTCCAGTTTTTTTTCCCTTGTGATTTATTTCTAGTTTCATGCCATGGTGATTAGAAAAGATGCATCATATGATTTTAATCTTCTTACATTTATTGAAGCTTGTTTTCTGTCTAATATGTGATCTCGTCTAGAGAATATTCCATATGCATTGAAAAGCAAATGTATTCTGTTGTTTTTGCATGGAATGCCCTATGTGTATCTGTTATGTCCATCTGGTCCAATGTTTCATTCAAATACATTGTTTCATTTTTGATCTTCTATTCAAATGAACTATCCATTGATGTGAATAGAGTGTTAAAGTCTCCTACTCTTACTGTGTTACAATCAGTTTCTCTCTCGAAGTCCATTAATATATGCTTTATGTATTTAGGTCCTCCAGTGTTGGGTGTGTCGGATTGATCCCTTTATTGTTTTGTAATGCCCTTTTTTGATACTTGTTATAATCTTTGCTTTGAAGTCTATTTTGTCTGATATAAGGATTGCTACCTTTTTTTTTTTTCCCCACTCCCACTTGCATGATGAATGTTTTTTTATCCCTTGGCAGTGGTTTAATTCTTAGTTCAGTTATCAAACTTTGGTATAATGTTTAGGATCAAATCCGTGGAAGGGCATCTTGGGAGTGACCTAGAAGTCCATAATCAACTTAATAGGGTTACTTTCCTAAGCTCTGCTTTCTTGGAGATCTCTCTACTATTTTTGCGTTTACTGTAGCTTCTCCCCACCCCACCCCTGCCTTCAGTTCTTTAGCTAGAAAAGTGGGGCTTTATTTGCTCTGTCCTGCTACACACTTTCTGCAGTGACACTTGTGTCCAGAACCAAGCAATAGATATTTATTTATATTCTCCTCTTGGAACCACAGCTTTTCTAGTTGGAGAAAAAAATTCCAACCCCTCAGTGTTGTGGTGCTTTGAGCCCATTGCTGCCATTTGAACTTCTCCTTTCTCCTCAAGCCTGAGTAGAGGACTTCTACCTGGGTTCTCTCTACCTGTGCCAAAGTCCATTTCCGGGTTCTCCTTCAGGTTGATGAACCAGATGGGAAAAAAATGGTAAAGTCCTGATTGGTTAGATGGTACATCAAATTCTGTTCTTCCTGAATACATGAACATCTCTCCATTTATTGAGATCTTATTTAATTTTTTTCAGCAATGTTTTGTACATTCTACATGCAGGAGTCTCCCTTTATCCGTAGTTTTGCTTCCTGTGGTTTCAGTTACCTGAGATCAACCTCAATCCAGAAGCAGATGACTCTCCTTCTTACCTGTTGTCAGAAGGTGACCATGGCCTAATGCTACACCACAGTTCCTTCACCTTTCACCCCACATTATCTCATCATTTAGGCATTTTACCATCTATCACTGCAAGAAGGAGCAAACAGTACAATAAGATATTTTGAGAGGGAGAGACCACATTCACATAACTTTTATTACAGTTTTTTGCACATTACTTTTTATTACAGTTTTATCACAATGTTGTAATTGCATTATTGTATTGGTATTATTGTTAATCTCTTACTGTCCCTAATTTATAAATTAAACTTTTCATTGGCATGTGTGTATGGGAGAAAACGTTGCTTATCTAATAAACTTTGCTTATCTAATAGTTGTTTAGTGAAGATCCTGACTTATTGATGCTTGTGAGTCATAACTCACATGGCTGCTTTTTCCTTGCCTTGCCGTTGTTTATACTTGTTTATACTTTGTTTAAAGCATGAATACTAGTCTTTTACCTTTTAATGCATTATTCCCAAACTGAGGGTTCCTTTAGAACTATCTTAAGATCCTCCAAAGCATCTAGTAGAATGTTCTGCATACAGGGTACACAAATGCTTATAGATTAAATAGAGAATGATAAAGACTTAATTCCAGGGTATAGCATTACAAATGGCCCCCAAACAGAAGATCTCTGAGTTTATAATTAATGTTTACATCAAAATATTGTAAGAATATATGTTATTGGGTATCTCTCACCTACAGTGAACAATGCACAGCAACACACATTTCTACCTAAAACAGACCTCTTTTTAACTCATTTTAGATCTTTTGCTAGCAACTGCTGCATTTTTGTTTCTCTTTTTGAACATGGGTTACCTCTATGCTCCTTTCCTATACTAAATTAAGTATGTAAGTCTTTATATTGCACACACCCCACCATTTGTCAGTTTTCTTATTTATCTTATGCAGTGTGTATTTCCTTTAGGTACTTCATCTTTGGACCTTTACTTTTCATTGACTGAATGAAATAGAGCATAAAAAGATTTTTAAAATCTCTTTAGCTCCTTATAACCCTGTTGTTTTCACATGCTCAGAGGACTCTCTGGCAAGGCAGAATTCCAGCCTATATTCTATAAGGCTTTAATCCTTACACAATCTGTTCCTGCTCCTCTGGGTCTAGCATTTCATCAGATAAAGTTTCCTTATTGTACATTTTTTTAAATCTGTTTTTCCTCATCATAGTTTAGTTACATCACATACAGATTTAACTCAGACACTGACTTCAGATCTAACCCCCAGGGGAAAAATGACTCTACTGTTCTCTTAGCTGCCTGTGGCTCTGCTAAAGATAAGAGCCCAGGGATCCAGTTTTACACTGGAAAAAAATGTCATCTATCAGCAAACCTGCCTTCTTCCTGCTCAGAAAGCCCCAGGGTCCTATGAACATTGTTCCTTGGTATAGAAAGTTGGTGTTCATGTTTATCAGTTAGGATACTCTTGGCTTGGATTAACAGAATGGTCAAATAAAGGTGGCTTACCCAGTGAGGATTTATTTGTCTTATCTAATGAGAAATCCAAAGTTAAGCAGTCCTAAAGTTGGTGAAATGGTCTAGTGATTTCAGAGTTCTGGTTTTCCCTTTAGAATTTCAATATGGCTATATCTATCTAAGCATCGTATTCCCAAACGACATCTGTTGTACAGCTGCATTTCCATGTGAGTCTGTGTATGTGTCTGTGTGTCTGTGTGTAAGAAAGAGAGAGAGATCAAAAAGGAAAAGCTTTCCCATTAAACCCATGTGTGCCTCCTCATTTGTCTCATTGTCCTGAACTGCATCACATTGTGCTCTGGCGGCACAGGACGCTGGGGAAGCAAGTCTAATATATTCCCACTGGATAATGTGGGAGATAGACTCTGAAGAAAGAAGGTGGAAAATGGCTGTTGGCTGGACAATGACCAGTATCTGCATATGTGTATATATTTTCATGTGTAAGAGAGAAATCAGATGGATTTTTTTTAATGGCTCAAGGCTGTTGTTCTAGGTGAAATTATATGTGAACTCACATCAGAGCTCTCAATGACCTGTCACAGTGGAAGAGGAGGATGGTGGCATTTGGGCTAAAATTCCCTTTGCTTCCAATAGCACAATCAGAACTTGATATTTTGTCTTTTGATTGGAGCATTTAGCCTGTTTACATTCAGGGTGATTATTAAAAGATATGAATTTAGTGCCATTGTGTTACCTATAAAACTGATGTTTCTGGTGATGTTCTCTATTCCTTTCTAGTCTGTTGTTTTGGTATTTCCCACTCAAAGAACCTCCTTTAATATTTCTTGCAGGGCTGGTTTAGTGGTCATGAAGTCTTTTAGTTTTTGTTTGTCTGGGAACTCTTTGTCTCGGTTTCCATTCTGAATGACAGCCTTGCCAGATAAAGAATTCTTGGCTGCATATTTTTCCCATTCAGCACATTGACTATTTCCTGCCACTCCCCTCTGGCCTGCCAGGTTTCTGTGGACAGATCTGCTGTGAACATAGTCTGTCTTCCCTTGTAAGTTAAGGACTTATTTGCCTTGCTGTTTTCAGGATTGTTTCCTTGTCTGTGCATTTTGTGACTTTGACTGTGATATATCTATGATATCAACTATGATAGTTGACTTTTGTTGAAATTAATGGGAGTTTCCTGTGCTTGAATTTCAATATCTGCATCCTTTTTCAGCTATGATTTGCTCAGATAAACCTTCTGCCCCCTTTTCTCTCTATTCTTCTGTGAATCCTATGATATGCATGTTACTATGTCTTAAGAAGTCACTGAGTGCCCTAAGTCTACCCTCATTTTACTTTTTAAAAATCTTGCTTTTGTGTTTTCAGGTTGAGTCCAGAAATCTTCCTGAAACGCCCGGTGGTTGAAGGAAATCGTTGGAGGTTGGACTGCATTCTGAAACGAAAAGCAGTACGTATTCCAAAACTTTGTTGATGTAATTTTTTAAATGTTTATTGTCTCAGAAAGGTCTTTTCTTTTTCAAAGCCCTTCATATATAAATATAGCTTTTTTTTTTTTTTAGAGTTCAATTAAAAGTGGAATACTTGTGGCTTTCAAGTTTATTTGGTTTTGTTTTTTCCTGTTACTCTGGACTACATAAATATTTTAGCCTAATTCAGAGCATTGATTATCTTAGGAACTCTAAGTTTTGATTTTAATCAGTTATGGGCAGTTAATTTTATAGGCAAAAAAAATTGTAATAAGATCTTATCACTGAATAATAGAGGGTGAAATGAAATGTAGCATTTTGTTTTCTATTCATTATTCTGACATTTGATCAAATGACAAAGTCATTAGGAGAATAATTTCATTCAGTTGGGGCCAAGATAATGTAGAAGAATATCAAAAAGAAGGACAGTAAGAATTGGTGTTGCTTTGGGTCCAGTTTTGGGACAGTTCATGGTAAAATTGTGAAGTTGTCTTCTCTCCAGTTGACTGTTAGATTTCGGGTGAGGAGTGAGTGTATTCTTTCTGGTATAAAAAGTAAAGAACTGAAACATTATAGGCTCATTAATGAGTAATTTCCATTCATATTTCTGACGAATGTTTTTATGTAGTTGGCTCTCAACCAAGTTAAGTTGAATTAGAATAGATCTGGATTTATTATTAATCATGTCCAAATTAGGAAGTGCTAGCTTTTTTTTTTACTATTACTTGAAATTGTCTTAATCTTTTTAATCTATCATTTTCTAAATGTTTATTTATTTTTATTATTTTTGAGAGACTGAGTATGAGTGGGGCAAAGGCAGAGAGAGAGGGAGACACAGAATTTAAAGCAGGCTCCTGGATCTTAGCTGTCAGCACAGAGCCCAATGCAAGGCTTAAACTCAAGAACTGTGACATCATGACCTGAGCCGAAGTCGGATGCTTCTGGCTGAGGCCCCCCACGTGCCCCTTTATTATTCTATCATTAAACATTCTAGCATAATTTGTAGATCCTGGGTAATTAGAGGTAGAATTTTTCTGTTTCTTATAGTTGTGACTCATTTCTTCTTTTCCATTTTCCACATTCCCCTATTGCTTTCCCCATTTACCCATCTCCCTTCTTTCAGTGCCTTCCCCCACCACCCCCATCATATCTTTAACATTTCTGAAGATATCCATAGATATAGTCAGACCTCACTAGTATTGATGGAAAAAGAAGTTGATAAGCTTTATTTCAGACACATGTTCTGCCTATAGCATTATTTTCATGGCTAGTCTAATTCATTGCCTCAACAGAATTTCATTCACAAAATTGGAAATTCTGTCTTCAAAAGCATTATTTGCATGTTCATTAAGTAATTCGGCATAAAGTTACTGAGTGTCTCCTATGAGCCAAGTACTACGCTAATTACTCAAGACACCATGTATGTGAGTAGGACTCTCTCCCTGCCCCTGGAGGGCTTGCTGAAGGACTCATGTCCCGGGTTAGTCCTAGCCTTATCAAATTGCCTTCTGTATATTGAATGGGCTGTAACTTTCTCCATGTTTCTCTTCGTGAAATAGCATCATTCCCATCTCTCAAGATTCCGTTTTAGTTAAGTTGTTCCAGTCTTGCCTAGCAATTGTCAACCATCCTAGTAAATCCTCTCTTCATACTATGTATCTAATACTTTACTGTTGGATATACATGTATTTGTTGAGTGCCTACTATGTGCAGGGTACATGGCTTATCATATGGGGAGGTACATAAATAAAAGACACGATTACTGACCTGAAAAAGCTGAAAACTCTGTCTACACAAGAGTCAGCTGGCTCTTGAATCTCAGTGCTGAGATTCAAAGGCAAGAAGGAGACAATTGGGTAGCTCTGGTGGGGAAAGTCCCTCACAATAAGAGGAATTTAGGGCACTTAGGATGGGCAAAAAAAAAGTAAATGAAAGGAAGAAGTTTCTAGGTGTAGAAAATGTGGTGAGGAAACATTCTGGAGGCAGGAATTCCCAAGGCTTTGTCAGTCACAATAAAGTGACAAGGCTAATTAGACCTGAGGATTAGATTCAGTAGGATGGGGGGTCAGATCGGAAACGCAGTTGCAGCCAGATGTCCCAGCTTTTGAGCCAAGTCGGTGGTTTGGATTTTATGGGAGAAAGTAGGGAGCCACTGGAAAAGGGAGTCAGGGGGAGGAGCAATGATCTGATTAAAATGGTGAGTTAGGAAGGTGAATCTGGCAATGGGAGGAAGTGGGGAGAACACGGGTTCAATGAGCCAAATTCTTTTTTTTTATTATTATTAATTAAATATTTGTTACCAAGTTGGTTTTCATATAACACCCAGTGCTCTTCCCCACAAATGCCCTTCTCTGTGACCAACACCCCACATCCCCTTCCTGCCTCCATCTTCAGCCCTCAGTTTGTTTTCAGTATCCAGGAGTCTCTCATGATTTCCCTCACTCCCTCTCCCTAACTCTTCCCCCCCACCTTTCCCCTTGCCATGGTCCCCTGTTAGGTTTCTCCTGTTAGACCTATGAGTGAAAACATATGGTATCTGTCTTTCTCTGCCTGAGTTATTTCGCTTAGCATGACTCCCTCTAGTTCCATCCACTTTGCTACAAATGGCCATATTTCATTCTTTCTCATTGCCATGTAGTACTCCATTGTATATATACCACATCTTCTTGATCCATTCTTCAGTTGGTGGACATTTAGACTCTTTCCATGATTTGTCAATGAACGAAATTCTTGCTGACTTGAGTGTGAGATGCCTACAGGACGTTTGAATAAATTCTAGAAAGCTAGTAAATGCCTGAGCAGGGCCTAGAAGAAAGACTTAAGGATCCTGCAGGCATGGCCCTCCATGTTGTGTTAGATCTCATGTGTTTGTTTTCCCCTCAGGCTTCTGTCTAGTTTACTTTTCTATCACTGACAAGGGCTTTCTTTGCCTTTATAGCCCATGAACACTGGTGAGGTCCCAGGTAACCACCAAGTAAATACTATTGCCTGATAATGGTGCTTTATTTCAATTCCATCTGCTTCATGAAACTTGAAATTTCTAAATTGCACATAATTTTTAAAATTTCCTAAAGGATGGGGGTTACCTGGGTGGCTCAGTTGGTTGAGTGTCCTACTTGATTTCAGCTCAGGTCATGATCCCAGTGTCATAAGATCAAGTCCTAAATCAGTTTTTGGAGCTGAGCATGGAGCCTGCTTGGGGTTCTCTCTCCCTCTCCCTCTGGCCCTCTCTCCTCATGTGCTCTCTCGCTCGCTCGCTCTCTCTCTCTCTCAAAAAAAAAAACAACTTCCTAAGGAAATAGGAATGCTAGTAAAAATTAATTTCTTAGTGGTTCATTTGGCAGAATTGCTCTTACTTAATTGAGGTATACCATATTATTTTGGTTATACATTTTGAATACCCAGACCATTCTAAATTGTTATTTTGTATGTTTACAAACACCGTTTCACCTAGAGTATTTGCTTTCTGAAAGCCACTGCCTTCACAGAGTACTGGGTTGAAAAAATAACATTTATTCTCACATTAGTGGGCTCCAGAGGCCCACAGGTTGATTAAGATAAATACTTTTTTCTTCTATCTCGTTGTGTTGATTTTGGGGGAGGAATTTAGTGTCTCTGCCTCATAGCCAAGATATAGGCAAACATCTCTTACAATAGCTGTTTTTAGGGAAGAAATACAATATTTTATTTCTCTGGTGATAGCCAAACTGATATTTTCCTGTTTCCTTTGCCTTTTGATAAGCAGTGTTATCATTTAAAATAGCATAAGCCAACCTTGACTTACAGGCTGATTATATCTCAAGTCAACATCTCAGGGTCTCCCACAGGTCTGCGCTGACTGTCCCAAGGGTTGAAATAAGGTGCATCATAGTTATGGCAAATGTATTCATGAACCCAGTGTGTATATTTTAACCTTAGAAATGTGATAAATCTTTTTTTAAAAATTTTTAATGTTTATTTTTGAGACACACACACACACACACACACACACACACAGTGTGAGAGAGGGAGGGGCAGAGAGAGGGAGACATAGATTCCAAAACAGTCTCTAGGCTCTGAGCTTTCAGCATAGAGCCCGATATGGGGCTGGAACTCACAAATGGTGAGATCATGACCTGAGTTGAAGCCGGATGATTAACCAACCGAACCACCCAGGTACCCTAGAAACATGATATTTCTGATGGGAAATCAAAAAAATCTTCAAGTGCAGCTACCTGGAGACCTACAGAAAAGGGCTGAGGTCCTTGGGGTGATTTTGTTGTGAGGTAATTTCTTTCTGTCCTGCACCACAAGGCACATTCTAGAGTTGCAGTCAGTGATCATTTAGGAGGGAAAGATGTTCAGGTTTTTCAAATGAGATAATCCCATCTCCACACAGGAAAACCAAATAGGATCTTATCAAAGTGGCGAGCTAGAAGGACATGTGTGGGAAAGGAAGAATAGATCTTCAACCTATGCTTCAGATAGAACTGGTTCAAAAAAAAAGGCGTAGGAGCATTTGTGCTTTTTCACATTGCTTACATTGAATGGCAAAGATGTGAGCTCCTTTTGTCTTTTACTTTTCATTTTCCCCAAATATCACACCCTCTGCAGAAGTCCTTGATGAATGGTAAAGTTGGTGATTGTCTTGGAGATGCCTAAGTTAAGCAGTCTTGAGGCAGGGAACAAACTTGGCTGTGTTTAGAAAATATTTTGACCACAGTACTTTGAATAATCAGAGAAAAAAATTGGCTCAAAAAAGTCTCTTTGATTTCAACTAAATACAATTTTTATTTATATTTTGTATATGTAAAGCTCCTAAAAATTCCTACTGCGTATACTCCTATGTCTGCTCTACTCGATTCAAAACTAATTAGAAAAGAGGACAGACTTTCAACTTTTGAAACTCCAGTTTTACGAAATTTTTTTGTGTTTATAGTGTGACGTGTATTCTGTTAACCTTTGGGTTATGTGACTTCCGCAGAGATAAGAAACATGACGTTGCATAATCGCCTCCAAGCCATCCATTTTTCTACTTGGCCTATTACTACTTTTCTTCCTCCTCTCTAAACAAAAAGTAATTTCCCCTAGGGTCATGGAAAGGCATTGGTAAAACATTGGATGCTTCAGTTCTTAAATTACAGTATTAACATCACTCCTTTTTTTTTTTTTTCTTATTTGGCTTTCATTTTGCACAAGTATTTCTCACATTTTGTGTAAGTCTGTACTATAATGACCCAGCAAATGCCTTCATTGTCAAGAAACATTTTTCCTTTGCCCTTTGTAGTTAGAGTTTATGATAGTGTTGTAGTACCTTGACTAAAAGAAGAGGAATTTATTGCTTTATGATCACAGAAACCTTGTCACTAATTAACTGTTCATTGTGATACAGATGTAAGTAAATAATTGTAAATCAGATTACTTAAAATGAACTATTTTCTTCAATTCCTTCCTTATTAGTCTTTTGTATATAAGCTAAAAAGACTTAAAAGTCTCTACCCAATTTTCTTTAGAGTTAATTTATTTCAGTGAGAAAAGATAAAATATAGAAGAAATGTCAGGTATTAATAAATGGAAGATAGTAATATAATCCATTAGTGGTAACATCTCTATTATTTCAAAAATCCATTAGTTATGCAGGTCAGTAGAAAACTGTTAAGAATCAGGCCAGGCTCTAAATTGCAACTACTGTTCTTCAAGAAGAGCAGTGTCATAACCCAAAGAAGCAAAATTTTCTTCATTTAAAATAAATGAATCGTGATGAAAGACGTCAGGCATAATGTTTAATAATTTGTGTTGCAATTTTGGATTTAAAACTTTATACTATATCTTTCAAGGGGAGGCTGTTTTATGTAACTGTTATTCAGTACTGAATCCTAAAATACCCAGATAGCTGAATATATATGAACAGAAGAAGGAAAAACTAATGTGCTAGTTTGCATTTAGAGCTCTCCACCAGTGGTTCATTCCAGAGCACTCAGCGGCTGAACTATTAGAAGTTGATCTGTTCATTTCTTGCCTACACTTTCACTTCCTCACTTATTTACTCTGGTCTGTCCTTATGCACTTGGTTGCAATAATAGTTGCATAATTATAATTACTAATAAGCAGTTGAAACCATACTTACTAATTACTAACACTATAATTACTAATAAGCAGCTGAAAGTCAGCTGTTAACCAGAGAAATAGGATGACCTATATATTTTTATCCTATTTTTTTTCAGAGTCAGAATCCATTTTATAGTACTTAAATTTATTTTTTAATTTACATTTTAGCTAACATACTGTGCAATATTGGCTTCAGGAGTAGAATGCAGGGCTTCAGCGCTGACGTACAGCAGCCAGTGCTCATGTCTGCAGGTGCCCTCCTTAATGCCCAAGTTCCTTAATGCAGCTCAGAACGTGTATTTATAGCGTGATCCTCCACAAATGTATGCACTCTTCATACATTACACCAAGAAATATAGAGTGCTAGTATTTTGAAAAAAATTCAAATGCTTATTTATTTGAGAGTGACAGAGAGAGAGAGAGAGAGAGAGAGAGAGAGAGAGAGAGAGAGAGAGAATGCAAGCATGGGAGGGGCCAAGAGAGAGACAAAGACCCAGAATCCAAAGCAGACTCCAGGTTCTGGGCTGTCAGCACAGAGTCTGATGTGGGGGTCAAACTTACAATCCATAAGATCATGACCTGAGCCGAAGATGGATGCTTAACCAACTGAGCTACCCAGACACCCCTAGAGTATTAGTATTTTGAAGGGACATGTTCTTATAAGGATTTAGGGGCCAAAACATGCTTTGTAATATTGGCAGGCCAATATTGGGAGACTATATACATATTTGGTGCACATCAAGATTTTGTACCCTGCAACTTAAAGATGTTAGCTCCTATGTTACTTCACACTTTTATAGTGTTGTAAAAATAATCAATTCTTATAAATTAGTTGCGTTCAACCCAGTTGGCTTCTTAAATTAATGACTCAAATTTCCATCATGAAGTATGCCTTATTACCATGGATTATTAATTTAAATTGTAACTATATTACTCTGTGTCACTATAGTTTATTAGATATGCCAGCACCTCCAATGCTTTATAAAGTCCTGTACCATGTACAAGTACTTGCCTTTTATCGCTAGGATTTTAAATGCCTAAGTGTAGATACTTTATCCGATATGTATGCAGTATGTTTCAGAATGGCTTCAGAGCTGCTGGATGTAGAGAATGCAAATTCAGATATTGCAGACTACACAGTGGTACTGAGGATGTAAACCTAAAAATTGAAAAGGTCATATAAAAGTGGGAGTAAATAAAAGTTTCCTGGAGGAATATATTCTTTTTTTAAATTTTTTTATGTTTTTAATTTTTGAGAGAGAGAGAGACAGCATGAACAGGGGATGGACAGAGAGAGACAGGGAGACACAGGATCTGAAGACAGTCTCCAGGCTCTGAGCTAGCCGTCAGCACAGAGCCCAATGCGGGGCTCGAACCCACAAACCGCGAGATCATGACCTGAGCTAAAGTCGGACACTTAACCAACTGAGCCACCCAGGTGCCCCGGGAGGAATATATTCTTAACTGTATGTTGGTGAGGGGACTGTATGGTATGGGCAGGGAGAAGAGGAAGGACATTCAGATGAGGGGCAATTTAGCTAAATGCTTATCACTATCCAGAACTAGAGGAGAAAATACTATTTTTTTTAGCTACCAGCTGTTAGACATTGTCTTCGTTTTTAAGAATATTGCATTTATTTATTTATTACTATAAAGTTTATATATTTATTTTTGAGAGAGAGAGAGCATGAGAGAGGGAAGGGCAGAGAGAGAGGGTGACCCAGAATCCGAAGCAGGCTCCAGGCTCTGAGCTGTCAGCACAGAGCCCAATATAGGGATCGAACTATGAACCAGGAGATTATGACCTGAGCCAAAGCTAGACACTTAACCGATGGAGCCACCCAGGTGCCCCTATTTTTTTTTTTTTTACTTTTTTAATGTTTGTTTATTTTTGAGAGAGAGATAGACCATGAGCAGGGGAGGGGCAGAGAGAGAGGGAGACACAGAATTTAAAGCAGGCTTCAAGCTCTCAGTTGTCAGCACAGAGCCTGATGCGGGGCTCAAACTCGTGAATTGCAAGATCATGACCTGAGCCGAAGTTGGACACTGAACCAACTGAACCACCCAAACACCCTGACATTGTCTTTTTGAGAGTTAATATTAATAAAAATATTATTTACATAATATGTTCAAGTGTATCAGTCACCTTTGATTTAATTTGACCTTCACAGTGGACTTGTTTGTCTTCTTTTAAGTCCAAGGTCTAAAGTTGAATCGATGTTAATTTTGTGCTGCTGCTAAAACTCAGGGATTTTTGAACATTAGAGAAACTTCCAAAGAAGTCATTTCATTAATTAATGAATGGTGTGATTATGGGTTACAAATGTGAATCACTATATTCATCTTTGAAGATAAAGAAATGTTTTTTCACATAAATAAATTTTAATAAAGAAAAATTCTGTTAATATACCCCAGAAACATTTAAGGGATATTTAGTGTGATTTATTGCCATCAGAATTTTTTGTCACTGTTATTTTAACTAATTGAAGTGTAATCAAAACACACCCAAAACCCTAATCCTGTAACATGAATCAAGCCAACACTTCCCGTAATGTTGTGTAAGTGTTTGAAAATGTTCACAGTCATAAGACCGTCAGACACTTTTAGTTGGTAAGGTTACCATTTCAGCCTTTTCAGACATTGGCACTATCTCTTGGTTTGACAAGTCCTAAGAGTGGAAAGGAGGTAAATTTTTCTTATCTTTGTGTCTTAATATATACTTACGTTTCACCTCCTTGGGTTGCATTTTTCATTAAATATCTTATTATCCTTGTTTATAGAAGAAACTTTATAATACACAGGAAGGGAAAAGAAAAGAAAAGCATAGCCCACTTCCAGAAGTTCTCATTCCTCCTTGTGTTTTCTCTTGTGACAGCAAGAGGGTGTGAGAGTCTTTATAATGCTCTACAAAGAGGTGGAGCTGGCTCTTGGCATCAACAGCGAATACAGCAAGAGGACGCTAATGCGTCTGCACCCCAACATAAAGGTAATAGGTTCATCCGTCTGAATAGTCTTTCTTCTATATTATTCTGTACTTTTTCAGATGTGCTTTGCTTTGAGCAGTGGTAATTTGTAGAATTCCCTGATGTACATTTTGAATAAATAGCATTGGATCCTTCTCAGAAATAAAATTAAATACTTTGTTATACTTCTGATACTGATGGAGTCAGCAGAGTTCACATTTCTGTTTTTCTTAGCCTGATAATTTGGCCAAGAACACTCCTTCTAGAATTGTTTTAATAGTCAGGAGCTCTGTCAAGTGCCTGTGGTCCTCATTAAGATTATCCTGGAATGTCTTAGATGCGGTCTCCCCGTGACGTCCCTTGAATGCTCGTAGCAACAGAGAGCTCATCTAGGACTTAAGAAGCTTTTTCTTAATAGCGTGTTATATAAAAAACTAATTAAAATAAATAAATACAAGAAGGACTTAAAAAAAAGCAATTTAATATTTACCAAAGACTTAAAGCTTGTCAATAATTGTTGCCAAGTCATTGAGATACATCAAGACATATGAATTAATAAATCTTCAGCAGGCTTACAGTATATAACAATTATGTATTTTTACTTGGCTTAAAAAAAGATGTTCCATGTAAACAGTGATCAAAAGAGAGGAGTGGCTATACTAGTATCAGATGATATTATAATAGAAAAAGTGTATAATAGGCAAGGATGGACATTATATATCATTAAAACTTTTAATGCAGCAAAAAGATACAGTAATCATAAACATGTACGTACCTAATAATGACCATCAAAATATATACAGCAAATGCTTACAGAATTGAAGGACCAAATAGGCAATTGTACAATAATAGTTGTGCACTTCAATATCCCAAACTCAATAATGATTTGTATATACATACACTGGAGTATATTTCAGTCTTAAAAAGAAAGGAGATTCTGATGTATGCTAAACATAGGTGAACCTAGAACACCTTATTCTAGGTGAAATAAGCCAATCACAAAAGGCAAATATTGTATGATTCTATCTATGTAAGATACTTAGGGTAGTCAAGTTCATAGAGATGTAGAATGGTGTTTGCCAGGGGTTACAGGAAGGAGGGAATGGGAAGTTATTGTTCCTTGGATATAGTGTTTCAATTTTGCAAAATGAAGAGTTCTGGAGGTACATAGTGGTGATGATTGAGTAATTTGAATGTATGCAATGCCATTGAACTGTTCATTTAAAAATGGTCAAAATGGTAAATTTTTGGTTATGTGTATTTTACTACAAACAAAAAATGTAGGTTACTAAGAACTTTGGTATTCTCCAGAGTTTTTGGAATGCTTTACTTAAAGATATACAAAAATAGGATAGGTCAGTCTGGGATCATTTAAAGAGATTTCTCTTTAGGGGCTCATGGGTGGCTCAGTCAGTTAAGCATCTGACTTCAGCTCAGGTCATGATCTCACAGTTCATGAATTCGAGCCCCATGTCAGGCTCTGTGCTGACAGCTCAGAGCCTGGAGCCTGCTTCAGATTCTGTGCCTCCTTTCTCTCTGTCCTACCCCCACTCACACTCTGTCTCTCTGTGTCTCTCAAAATATAAATGAATATTAAAAAGTTTATTTTTAATTTTTTAAATTTTTGTTTATTTTTGAGAGAGAGAGAGAGAGAGAGAGAGAGAGAGAGAGGGAGGGAGGGAGAGAGAGCACACACAAGCCCGGAAGAGGCAGAGAGTGATGTAGACACAGAATCTGAGCTGTCAGCACAGAGCCCGAAGCAGGGCTTGAACTCATAAGCCATGAAATCTTGACCTGAGCCGAAGTCAGATGCTCAACTGAGACACCCAGGTGCCCCCAAAATGTTTTTAAAAACTGAAGAGAATTCTCTTTGAAAGCAGGAGAATAATAACTTCTCAAAATACTTTTCAAATCAAGAGCTGCCAAAGTATGTCTATCCCTGTATCCACATGCTTGCAATTTCAACTCAGTGGCTGCCAAAAAAATCAATAGACCTATTAAAAATTTTCTCAGAGATAGATGTTGGTTGAACATTTTTAGAGGTTTTTGTTTTGTTTTGTTTTGTTTTTAAAATAAGATCAGGTATAACATAAGACTTTGAGGTAGAAAAAAGGAATCAGCTATTACATTGAACTGACTTTTACTGAAATATGTGGCCAAATTTCTAGTGAAATGGCAGCTGCCTCCAAATGTGGTATGGGGCAGGGCTGGTGGGGAGGCTTAAAAACGTAATCAGGAGTCTTTCTCTGGCAAACACTGAGAGTGAAATTAGAAGTTTGATGTATACAGAGCACATTCCAGTATTTGAATTATAGAAAATGCTATTCAGGGGATAAAAGAGATCTATTTTATTATAATGTGAAGAGCTTTTTAAAAAGTGCACTATATGTGGGTTTTCCTTTTCCCTCCAAGGTGATGAGGCACCCAGATCATGTATCATCCAGTGTATATCTGTGGGCTCATCATGAGAAAATTGTTGTTATCGACCAGTCAGTGGCCTTTGTGGGTGGGATCGACCTGGCCTATGGAAGGTGGGATGACAATGAACACAGACTCACAGACGTGGGCAGCGTGAAGCGTGTCACCGCAGGACCATCGCTGACTTCCTTAACAGTAAGTAAATCTCACGTTTGTGGAGCTGCATAGAAGGGACATGCTTTGTAAGTGTTAATAGCATGACTGACTGATTGGCTGCCTGAGGGGTAGCATATTCCTGGATGGACAGACCTGGTTTCAAAGACCACCTAACACATCTGTAACTTTGCATTTCTTAATCTCTTCTCTTGTAAGAGAAAAAAAAAATCCAATAAAGCATTTGCTAGCTCATAATTAACTTCTGTTTTCTATTTCAACAAAAACAAAATTCATTTCCTATTTGGAAAACAAAAGTTCATAAACAAAAATGTGCATCAGTTGAGCTTTAAGTTAAATAAGCAATCTTACTATAAGCATCTGCCAAGGTTTTTGAAATCTTTCTACTTAAAGACATGCAGAAATAGGAGGGGTCAGTCTGGAGTCATGGAGGGACTTCTCTTTGAAAGCAGGAGGTTAATAACTTCTCAAAGTACCTTATAAATCAAGAGCTGCCAAAATACCCAGAGGCCCATATCCATAAACAGTGCCTAGGGGTTCAACTCTGAGAGTTGCCAGAATATCATTACATTTATTATAATTTTTGATGGGCTCCATCTTATCTTGCTGCTGGATATGCTGGTGACTTTTCTTGAAAACATAACAATTTAGTGAATAAGTGGCAAGAAAAATGGTTGACAGAAAAAGCAATCTTTAATAATGTTTATCAGAGGAAGAAATTCAGTAGCTCAGCAGTGAATATAAGTCAGGTACTTGTATTTGAGATAAAAAAGGTTAACTGGTAATGAAATTTCAAGAAATTGGTCTACTCCAGGGGCATCGACAATGGAACGCCTGGTATTCCTTTGCCAGTTTTTAAGCATCTCACAAGAATCCTCCACGGCCCTGTGGCTGACCTCACACATAGTTGTGTGTCTATCAGACCATCATATGTGAACTTGACACTTCAGCTCAACTAGAATTAAAGGGTCACGTTGCAGCACATCTTATGTGGTTTCTTTTTTTTAAATAATTTTCTCAGGCTGAAACAGCAAAGTCCATTGAATCCTTGAGCCTTAAAGATAAAAATAAGCCTAGTAACACGCAGCCCACCCTGAAGGGCACTGATGATATGGATTCAAAACTGAAAGGAATAGGAAAATCCAGAAAGTTCTCGAAATTTAGCCTCTACAGACATCTCCACAGGCACCACCTGCACAACGCAGACAGCATCAGCAGCATTGACAGCGCCTCCAGTAAGTCTTTGTCTTTGCTAGAGTTTATCCTGACGATGTTCTGTTCTTTCATGGCCGGACGCTGTATACCAGTTTCTAGATCTGTCTTTCTGTAATGGACTAATAGGAGGAATGCTGAAACGTGGCTGTATCACCCTCTCGGATATCATGCCATTTTGTGGCTTTGTTTTCCTCATTTTAGAACAAATTTATTGCTTTATTCACCCAAGTGGTCATTACAACCACAGTTCATACTTCCGATGGTAGCAGGATTTCTAAGCATTTCTAAAACAATACCCAGTTAAAAGAAAAACAGAAAAGTATTAAGTGTCCTTAACTTCTGGTAGAAGAGATTTCCTTTCTCTTCCTATCCAGAGATATATGAAGTTTTATCTTCAAACCTTAGATTTTCCGAATCTTGTAAATTTACTATTCTTGTCAAATTTGTCTTAAAGCTCTATGGTTTTCTGTTGCACAGAATGTGTGACTGGTTTTATAGCCTTGCCTAGTTTTAAAAATGATTGAGCCTGCTTTTCAGTGTAGAAAATTTGATATATATCTCTTTTTTGTTAAAAAAAAAAAAAAGAACTTTCAACTTTCTCCAGGTTATTGTAATCACTGTAGAAGTCGTCAGAATTTAATCCATGGTTTAAAACCCCACCTGAAACTCTTTCGCTCTTCCAGTAAGTCTGAGCAGGGGCTCACTAGACCTAACGTTGGTAAGTGATGTGTGAAGCCGCAGAATGTCCTCAGGCTTTAGCTTTCGCTGCATGAGTACAGTGAGTGTGTTTCTGGATTGGCTTTCTGTTTGCACAGTTTTCATGCCACATGTGTTATTTAAAATTGTTATCTGATAAGCTTTTGTAAGAACTAGGTATTTGAATAAATAGGGCCTAAAATGTGGTGGTGGGGATGAAGAGGAATTTGGCAACGGGGCATGTAAAGGGACGAGTAATGTTCATAATGGATGGCAAGCATAGTAAAATCAGAAGCTGGGGTTTATTATATGCAGACTGCCTGTTACTGTCCTAAGCACTGGTGGTGCTCGTGGTAATAGTGCTACAAACTTACTCCCTTTTACAGATGAGGAAACTCAGGGTTAGAGATGAAAAGTAACTTGCACAATGATGTTCCTTCCAGCTTATCAGCCTTCCAGAGCTCATAATTCAGATGTGTGATTTAGCAGAAATGCAGATTACTGCATCATGAGGTTTGGGCTGGATTCCAAGGCCATGGTTCTAGGGTACTAGAAGACTTAGGTGGTGCCCAGCTACCATGGCTGGATATGCGTCACTCACTTGTGGACCCTGGTGTTTCTCAGGGGCTCCGAGGGGGTATACCAAGTAGGTGGACCCTGGACATTCCCACCTCTATTGGTACTTGCTTCAACCAGGAAAATCCTGCTTACATGTATATATTTATATAGAAGTTCCATGTGAATTTGTGTTGAAAATTAAAAAAACATAAAGCAAGGTTCTGCTGCTAATAATGAAAGGAGTTTAAAGTACACAGCTCTACTCTTGAATTACGTAATGATTTATACATATTGTCTCATAGGACTTGAAACCTGAATTAAGCAAGAGTAACTCTTCATGAGAAATCTGAGACTGAATATTTGCTTGAGTTAATAACTTCCTTTCCTGAGGCTATAAACTGGGTGAGCTTCTTAGTTCAAGTCAGTTTCACTTGAATGCAGAAGACCGCGATGATCTGGGCTCCTAGTGAACCTTACTGGCTCCTAGTGAAATTAGTGTGGAGCCTACGTGCACAGTCACTATGGGTTCATTAGAAAATGCACTAAAAGGAGGATCCATAGAGGGTTCTGTTCTGAGAGCAAAGAGCGTAATGCCAGGCTCCATCTCACGAACCTTGAGATCGTGACCTGAGCTGAAGTCAGACGCTTAACTGACTGAGCCACCCAGGCACCTGGTAGATGTTATATCTTAAGGCAAATATATGGGAAATGCCAAAAATGTTTATTTCAGCACATCAGACATAGATGTGGGATGAGGTAAATGCATAGCGGTCTACCATTTCTTACTCAAAATTATAGGGGTCAGATGTGCTTCAGAAATTAGAAGATTCCAGATTTTAGAAAGGTAATCTAATACCTAAACTCTATATTATGTTATACTGCTTGCAGGGTCCAAGAAACACCCTGTAAACAGATAATTTATATTTGTGCAACACCAGGTAGGATAAATAAAGATTATAATCTCTTGTCAGTTCAGGTCAGATTTTGCTTACACATAAGCTGTGAGAAAACCTTTGAATTTTCAGAGCTTTTGGGTTTTAGAATTAGGTTGAAGGGTTAGCAAGTTTTGTCTATAGATTGGATTGGTGGGATAGATCTGTACCTGTATATGAAAGGCTTTGAGGGTCAGGCTACAATATTGAACTTCATATATTAAATCCCTGGGGCTGAGAGGTGGGGGTGGGATTTAGAGAAGATGGTGGTGGTGGGGTGGAGGGTTAAGGGTGATGTTTTACTAAGTTACACTAGAGACACAGAGAGTCTGACTAGCTTGTCCCAGGAACAAAATGAATGGGAGAGACCTTTTCTAAAGGAAGAATCAGCAGAATTTCAATAGGTTGGAAGTGGCAATCAGAGGTAGGTGGAGAAGAGAGTGAAGAAAAGAAAGGAGCCAAACTTGATCCTGAGGTTTGAGCTTGAGTAACTATGAACAGAAAGCAGAAATTACAAGGAAGACTTGATTTTGTGGGAATAATAATGATTCTAGTGTTAAACACATGGATTTAGGGGCTGGTGGGACAACTGGGTAGAGAAGATTAAGGGAGACATTGGAAGGGGCTGTAGATCTGAGAGCCAAAGGAGACATAGAGCTTGAGCAGCACATTTAAGAGAAGGTTAGGGAGAACTTTGTGAAGGAGGAGGGACTAGGAAAGAAGATCAAGAAAGGGGGTTGGGGTAATGGTATAGGAGATGCAGCCTTGGCAGCCAAGAAAAAGAAGAGAGGAAGAGGCAAAGCAGGAAGCAATGGGTGAAGGGCAGGAAGACACCCTTTCCATGAACTTCGCAGCCAGTGTCTGGGCCACTCATGGATGAAGATTGCAGAAAACTGCAAGAAAACCTACCCCAAAGACAAGGAAGGTGCAATTATGAAATCAACTGGGAGCCAAATACAGACTGGAGAGGACCCCTCAGGTCAGCGATCCTGATGTAAAAACCTCTCTTCCTGCTCGTGGGCGCTCGTGCACTTCTGAGCAGTAGTCACAGCAACTACGAGTCCTTGGCTCTCTGGCCTTAATATTTCATTTGTTTCTGGAGAGGACTGACTTCTTTGGAATAATTTAGGCCCTGACCAAAACCAAAAACAAATTTGAATTATGAACAGGTTGAATCCAATCAGTACCAACACAATTTTCTGAGACAAGAAGTTGCTTTGTTTTGTTTTTCTTATCATGCCTGATTGTTAGGTGAAAGTTAATTTTTAAACACATACATGCATATAAATGTTAAGTTTTAGCTTATGTACATAATATATTATCATATATATATTTTTTATTTTGGAAATTGACCCGAGATTTTACCTCGTTCTTTCTTCCTGTTTCCTTTCTATCTCCTTCTTAAAAAAAATATATATATATATATATAAAATGCATGCTTACTCTAAAGATTTTACAGGTGAGCAAACAAACTGCCAGTACTTTGGCCTTTCAGTCTCAACAGAGCAGGATGATAAATCACTGAGAGAAGTCAACAGAATGCTGTTTTTAACATTATTTAGTTTTGTTAATATTTAGCACTTGAAGACATTTTTCTTTTATAGATTATTTCAGTAACCACTGAAGGCTAATCATTTGTTTTGAAGTAGTATATTAGCAATGTGTGTGGTGATTATTTAAAAACCTTTGCTCTGCAAGCACATATTGATTGCCTACTGAATGCCAGGAGCTGCATCACGCAGCGAAGGCACCCTCCCCACCCCCGAGGAGCTGCCAGATGCGTGGGGAGCTGGCATCCGTACACAACTGTGTCACAGAGTCAGAGGCTACTGATAGTTCTACGGCAGTGCCAGTGGCTGCCTCTCCCTTCTGGGATCTGGGAAGTGCCTGCAGGGCAGGTGACAGCTATTGTGGCTCTGGAAAGATGTGGAGTTGAGGATGAGAGGGAGGACAAGGCATTCCAGACCGGAAGGAATAATCCACCAACTGTACCAAGACATAACGCATCACACCTGTCAAAACACTGAGAAATGTGGTGTGCGTGGGGCCTGGGTTGAAGAACAAGACCCAGAAATGGAGATTGGCACCAGTTTGGGAAGAGCTTTCTTTGCACACTCAGCTTTTAGGACTTGACTCCCCTTAGGCAGGCAGCAGGTGATCTTAGAATGCTTTTAATCCAACAGTCTGCGTTTTAGAAAGACAGTTCTGGGACATGTGGTGGTAGGGGGCCAGTTCGCCCCTCTCACTGGTATGTGCAACCATTTATTCATTCAATGAGTAGTTTTGTATCCAGCATCTGTTAAGTGCCTCTTTTGTGCCAAGCGCTGCTTTGTGATTTATAGTTCTGCTTGTCTTCCTGCTTAGTTGTCTTTGTGGCCAACATATCCCATAAATGTACAAACTATTTAAGTCAGAGTTTATCCTTAAGTCAAGTGATCCCGGCAAAGCTCTTTGTGAAATGCTGTGGTGGGTTGTTGCTTTTGCGCCTTATGTGATTGTAAGTTCTGTGTATGCTTGTGATTTTTATTATGGATGTCATTTATGATGTTGGGAGTATAGAATGTTAGAGCCCAGAGATCTTAGATGCCATCTAGGCCAAATTCTTCCTTTTGCACATAAAGAATTTCTGACCCAAAAAGGTGAAGCTGTGTCAGTCAGCTTGACAATTACAGGGCTGGAACCAGGGCTATGTACTGATTTGAGGTTCATGATTCTGAGACGCAAAAGACAAAATTATGTATTGGGTGTGCACCATGTTGGCTGAGGAGAGCCTAGGGCATGACTTCTTCATGGCCTCTGCCTCTCATGTTTCTCTTCCTGACCTGACTTTGCTGCTCTCTCATCGTCCCTCTCAGCAAGTTCTTTATTTACGATTAACTTTGTGATCTGTTCTTCAGTCACCTGGTAGATGGGGAGAAGAGCATTGACTTTCATTGCCAAGTAATGACCCTGGTTATAGCCCCAACTACCCACTAAAGGTAAACTCAGATGGATTTAGAAATCTTGCCAGCCCACAGCCTCAGATAGAATGAACACATGCTTCACTAGTTCCAAGGCTTAAAGAGAATAGTTCAGAAGTCTCTAGGCTTTTAATAAATGAGAGGTGAGCCTCCCTTCCTGGGTCCTACATGAACAGTCTCTGCTGCCTTCACAGGCACCAACTCCCACCGCAGCTTACAGACAGGCATGGGAGAGCTCCATGGGGAAACCAGGTTCTGGCACGGAAAGGACTACTGCAACTTTGTCTTCAAAGACTGGGTTCAACTTGATAAACCTTTTGCCGGTGAGTACCATGGTAGTGGGTGGCTCCTTGTGTTTTGTCTTTTATTTGTCAGCATCCTAGCAAGTATGCATGTACAAGATGTGATGTCCTTTATTCTGCTTTGTTTTGTTTTGAATATTTGGTAAATATTGGAGACTATGATCCAGTCATATACATAAGGACATTTTCTTGCACTCTTAATAAGAAAAGAGCATGAAACATAGCTTACTGTTTGAAACCTCCAGGTTCCATCAAGGCTTATTTTGGAGGTAATAATCTGTGATTCTGCAAGGTGTGGTGCCTTCCTTTGATCTCTTCTTCTGCTTATCATCTTCATCTTCCAGCATTAAAATGACCCATTTCCATATTATCACTGTGCTTATGTGTCTAAGAGAAGATAGAGATGGAACTGTATACACAGCCTGAGGTTATTTCAACAGGATCTAGAAGAAAAATCTATTATTATGTACACAGCCTTAGATAATTTACACCAATCTTGCCTTGACTACTGATTATCTTGTAATAAGTGAAGTGGAAAGCTGTTGGGGGAGGAAAACGGGGGACTGTGCTCCTCAGGTAATAGATATCTATGTTTTCCTTGGCTATAAAGGTATTGTTCCACCCAGCCAAGTAATATATACATAGTGAACATTATCATGTTTACTTTACATAGCATGGGTGGAGGCCATGCTGGGGTCAGTGTGTCGGTGGCACAGAAGTTAGTGACGACCCTTGCCTGGGGCACCTGGGCAGATTTCATTGACAGGTACTCCACCCCCCGGATGCCATGGCATGATATTGCCTCTGCAGTCCACGGGAAGGCAGCTCGCGACGTGGCACGTCACTTCATCCAGCGCTGGAACTTCACGAAGGTACATGGATGGCTTTATCATGATTCAGTCCACGTAGAGAGAGATAGCCTGGAAGAAGAGAACCTTAGAGGGTTGGCTGGAAGGAGCTGCGATGGCCCATCTGCTCTTGAGTGCCTGGTCGCCAGAGTGCCGGGGTCTGTGGGCAAAAGAAAAATGTCCCTGAACATTCACATCACAGGCAATTCAAAGCGCAGAGAGACAGATGCTACTTTCAGGACCTTTTGTGATCCTTTTAACATTTTGGATACTCCATGTTGATTAATCATCTGGTCTGGACTGATGGTCACCTAGAAGGCTGTTGTAGGGGGACAAGGCCTTGTGAGAAAGCTAAAGGTTTCAAGTCCTTCCAGTGCTGGCATTGCACTGGGTTCATTCTGGTCCAGGCTTCTGGTAGGTGGTTCTGAGCAAAGGGAGCAGTGCGAGAAGATGATGTCATTTTTCTTTTGTCCAGACTGTGTTGTCTTTAGTACGCCTTCATTACATAGAGGAATAACTTCAGTACCTACCATCCAGGGATCATTAAGCTTCCATTTTATTTACTATAAATTATGACAAGGCATTAGTGCCCTTGATAATTTGGGACAAAAGTATTTTATCAACAGCCTAGAGTCTCCCCTGATTTTTCATTTTCACGAGCTTTCATTTATAACCTCTTAGAAATAACGGAAATATTTTTAACCTAAATTAAGGGGGCATGAATGAATAAATGAACCTGCTAGTATCTGTGATTGGTTTGGGGATTTCTGTTGCTTGTATACTCTGTTCCTGGCAGGATAAATTCACAACCCCAAAAAACTTTTTAAAAAGTATACAACCTTTCCCTCAGAAAAGCTTTTTTTGGGTACTTAAGTTAAAAAGGTAATTCAACAAGGTAATTTATTTGGACAATGCTTCTAATAATTCTGATAAAATGGGAAATAACTGAAATGCACATGAATCGGAACGTATTATATATGGATCTTCTATATCATTTTCTTATAAAGGTATTAAAATATCTATAGTTATACATTGCTGTGACAAGATATCTACAACATAGTCAGAAATCAGTTTGCCAAAAAAGTATAATTTTTGGAATTATACACCTCTATAACTCTAGACTATACTTAGGCTTCCTTAAAAACATAAAACAGTACGTGCCCACTATACACGGTAAAGAAAGAAGAGCAAAAGGAGTTCTCTGTCACTGGAAAATGGAAAGAACACAAAAGGAAATAATCTACTGCTTCTTCAACTAGAAACATCCACTGTTTAACATTTTCCTTTTTCAAATGAACCTTCATTCCTTTTATTATTACCACATAGGGAGGAATGGAGCTGTTTTCTCATCTGGATTTTTTTTTTTTACCTGTTTTTCTTCATTTTAGATAATGAAATCAAAATATCGGTCCCTTTCTTATCCTTTTCTGCTTCCAAAATCTCAAGCAACAGCCCACGAGCTGAAATATCAAGTTCCTGGGTCTGTCCATGCCAATGTACAGGTAGGTCTGGCTTTTATTTTTCACCAAATGCTACCGGGTAAACTTACTCTTATTAGATCAAGTGCATATTATGTTGGCTTCATATTTTTCAGAGAGGGCCACTCCAAAGCAAATCTCAATAGGCCTTTTAAAATTTAGTATTATATTTCTTATTTAAAATCTATTCCATTTATTCTTTTTTAGAACTCTGTTATGAATATAATGAGCGCACATTTTTCCTTCCTCAGCACGTGTTATATCTGTCACTTGTCTTCTATTCTACACTATAGGGTATTCATCATTATCTTACATGTCCATCTCTTATTTCACCTGTATTAGCAATTTATTTAGTGACACACTCATCTCTTTTATGCCTCTGTTCCTCCCACTGTAGCTGTCCTACATTCTTACACATGGTAGGCTATTGATAATTTTCTTAGCAGATTCATTTTCATAACTGAAATATAAAACAATCGTTAGGAAGCATGTCCCTTATGAGAGGGTCTCACAGAAAGCATGTGCATTCTTTTTTATTTAGTTTTTAAAAAATATTTATTTATTTTTGAGAAGAAGAGAGACAGAGCGCAAATGGGAAAGGGGCAGAGAGAGAGAGAGAGAGAGAGAGAGGGAGGGAGAGGGAGACCCAGAATCTGAAGCAGGCTCCAGGCTCTGAGCTGTCAGCACAGAGCCCGATGTGGGGCTTGAACCCACGAATCATGAAATCATGACCTGAGCTGAAGTCAGATGCTTTACTGACTGAGCCACCGTGGTGCTCCAAGAGCATGTGCATTCTTAATCTGTATAATCTTTCACATATAAATTGTAAAACGTTAAGTACTTAAGAAATTTATATTTCTATCTTTTTGCTTCTTTTTTTTTTTAATGTTTGATATTATCACTGGTTGGTTTCAAAATGACTAAAAAGGCTTAATCAATCTGGAATAACTCACCTACACTTACAAAATATGTTTAAAAGTTTCTTTGTCTTCCATTCATAACATTCGCTATAAAGGGCTTGGCTTTGGTTTTCTCAAAAATGTATTAAGTCTACATGTAAATAAAGAAAACCTTATGTCACAGGGATTCCAATAAATGTGTTCATAATTGAAAAATGAGGAAATAAATAAATAGCCATAGAAAAGGCCAGTCAAGGAAAGGCTTGTCCTGTAATTCCTCCTGAAGAGACTCTAGCAACCTGACACGCAGTAAACCTGGGACTGAGACCAGTTAAGCATCAGGAATGTGGCTGAGACTTCATATCTAGGAAGCTAGTTAGTGTTCAATCTAATTTTAGTTCCTAATTAACCAAATGCCTTTTAGAGGCTCTTTTAATAGAACATGGAATTTGCTTAATGGAGTCACATAATTTTAGCACATACAGTCTTAGCCATCTCAAATTACAAATAGGAAAATTAAGACCCAGTGAGGTTATGAGACTTGTTAGGGTCACTGGCTACCTGGTTGTCGATTGAGGTGGAGCTTGAAACCCTACTCTGGGCCACTGTTACCCCAGCTCAAGTATCTTGAGAACATCAGGGAAAGAGCTCGGATGGGCCACCTTTGGCATTGCCTTTTGTTCAAGGTCATCGCTATCAGCATCCAAAGTATTGGTTAAGTAAAGATCCAGCAGTCTGCTACTGACATCACTAATGTGGGTTTATAGAATCTGGATATGGATTCTGGTGAATATGATTATATAAATGAAATGCCTAAATAAGTTACTTTGTACTATATACAAATAGAGGTATTAGTATCTAAGAAATAAAAAGACATTTCAGGTCATAGAACAAATAATAGAATAATCAAAAAGATAAGCCACTCAGGAGAAATACCTATAGCAAAGATTTAGTTACCCCAGGCTACAGGAGACAACTAATTTAAACTTAGAGGCACAGATATATATGTGGTCATATGTAAATTAATGAATATTTTATGAATCTGTTTAATTTTATTCTACTTGGAGTAAAAAATTACCCATGCTGTAAGATAAAATAGGAGACTTCATGTTAAGAACATAAGAGAATTTAAGATTTGAGACAGCATTAAAATTGACTCAGTGATCAACTTATCAAAGTCAGCAGATGCTAATTAAGCATCTGTTAAAAAGCAATTTCTGGGAATTGTACATTTTTGTGACCAGCAAAGGAAGTTCTATCCAATGTTGCGTACACATACATCTTCTACTACCTCTTGTTAAAGCTCTGCTTTATGTATTCTCATCCAGTCCCCAGCAAGGTGAATAGATACTCTGCATGTCCATTCTATAAAAGACCTCCCTTAAGTCACCTTCTCTGCGTCACCGGATGTGGTGTTAGAGACGGGGCTGGATCCACGATATCTCCCGATATGCTTATATGCTCATCCTCAGTCTGCTCTGGTTGGCCTGGACTCAGAATCCTGTAAAGCCAATTGATTTGAAAGGAAGTCTACCAAGACTTACTCAATAACTCATTGATTCAGTTAACATATGTTTATTAAGTGCCATCTGTTTGCACAGTGAAGTCATCAATGCATACCTGAGTGCCTAGGAAAGAAGACAAAAGTTCTCTGCCTCTGGAAACACAGTTTGCAGGGGGAGAGAGAGCTGCCACGTTGAAATATTCAGTTAACAATGTCAGGTGTGGCCTTAGGACTAAATACCAGCTTGAGAGTTTGGCAGTAAAAGCGAGAGAATCGGGTGGTTGTCTTCTGTAAGGAATACGCCTGCCACCTGCCTGCTTATCGATGGGGAACTGCCTGCTTCAGCCCATTTGCTCTTGAAGAGGTAGATGAAGTCGAGATGGCATAAGGCCAAATTAGGGATGTCCCGGACTACTGGCCTGGTTCATTTAGACCTGACCCTGGAGGCATTAATGAACTTTGGAACTGTTTTTTTCATCCAGGAAGGAGCATGATACAAGAATGCTTTATTGAAAATTAACTTTGATCAGAATTTTACAGGTCCAGTTTTACCTGTGAAATGCTAGTAGCTATTCCCCCGAAAAAGATTCCATGGACAGATAAGTTTTTGTAGATTTTTCAAGCTCAGAATTGCTTCGTGCCTTTGTTCTGCTGATGTGTAGCATGGAATCACCACAAATGAGCGTGCTGTGAGAAATTTCCCGAGCTGAATTGACAGAGGCTCTCATTTTGTCTCACGTCTGTTTCCGTCTCTCTGAACAAACACACTTTGGGACCTAAAGTTTTTACATATGAAGAACTTAGACTAGAAAGAGAGTAGAAGCAAGTAAGAACTTCAACTAGAAAGAGAGTGGAACCAAGGAGACCAGGAAGGAGGAGTGACTGTAATTCTAGCATATATAAACTTTGCATTTATAAATTCATATTCCGTTTCTTAAAGAGGACCCCCCCACACACACAATTTAAAGTGTTAGAATTCACAAAACCTGGGTCTTTACTGGTTGCCAGAAGCTGTTTTTCAGAACTGCCAAAATAAGTTCGATTGTGAAAACAGTGGGCACAGCCAGGCAGTGCACTTTTTGAAGTCAGGAAAGGCTGAGATGTCTAGAAACCGAAAAAAGAAAAGAAATGACCCGGCTCTGTTTCTCCTTTCCTGTAAAGTTCTGACCAGGGTGTTGTTTCACTTCACATTATTTCTGGCTCTAAACATTATTCATCTTGTCTAGACATTATTGTTTTCAAGTCATGAGCATATAGAGCTTAGAGACCAAAAACAATAATCTAGCAGAATCCATGATTTTCCAGAGAATCCAGAAGGGAGCCAACTCATACGACCTAGTGTGACATAGGCAACTTGATTTCTTTTTTAATTAAAAAAAATTTTTTTATGTTTATTTATTTTTGAGAGAGAGAGAGACAGAGCAGGAGTGAAATGAGGGGCAGAAAGAGGGAGACCCAGAATCTGAAGCAGGCTCCAGGCTCTGAGCTGTCAGCACAGAGCCCGATGTGGGGCTCAAACTCATGAACTGCGAGATCATGATCTGAGCCTAAGTCGGATGCTTAAACAACTGAGCCATAGAGTTATTGCTTTTAACAAATTTTAACATGACTTCTAACATAGTTTATTGTTCATAATATAATTTAAAGACCATAAGATTAATTAACTCAAAAGGAGCAAAGGGATGGAGCAAGGGGAAGAGGTAGAGTCCAGAGTCAAACTGTGCAGAAAACTTAGCTGTGCTACATGCTAGCTATGCAACCTGGGGAAAATTACTTCACATCTCTGTTTGCATTTTCTTCATCAATCAAGCAGATCTTAATATGACCTGCCTCACAGGGCTGTGGTGATGGCTAAATAAGCTAAACCCATGCAAAGCACCTAGAGGAGGTGCACTCGTGTGGATTATATCGATACCAACTTCAGTCTTCAAGCTTCCTGAGGGTTTTCAAGAGTCTGGAATGAACAAGTTGATGTTTTTCTAGGGGGGTCACTAGGCTAGTTCTGGATACAAAACCATTATACCATGTATTTATTGAAGAGAAGAGGAAGAGCATTTGACATAATAAAGTAGTTAAATAATAGGTACAATATATGTTTTTTATTTGAAAAAGGAAACCCAATTATTTAATTTTTTCTAAACACACAACCATTGCATCCAGCCATCCTTGGTGATTCCACACCAGCCCTGACACACAGCCGTTACAGAAGGCTTGACACAGCCTGCCTGCCTGGGAGACCAAAGCCAGGCCCGCCCCCACGGACACAGTTTCTGCTACTGGGGAAAAAAAAAAAGTCATCCAAACCTGAAAGCTGACTTCAGCAACTTCCACCAACACTTTTAGAATAATCTTGCGTGTTTCCTCTCAGAGCTGGGCAGAAGCCTGCCAAGAACACTGAGTGAAGACAAAGCAGGAGAAAGGCGGGGGGCTGAGAAATGGAGGAAAGATAGTTCTGAAACTGCTTATGCATAGACTATATAAGAGAACTTGTTTCCCCCTGAAAAGAACAAACAAGGCTCCTGAATGCTCTCACTGCCACTCAAGGTAAATGACCTAGACAGAAGACGTTCGACATGTCTGTTAAGGTAAAAGAAAAAGCCTGATGCCAAATTGGCATCAATATGGAATCAATATAGGGAACAGTCTTTTTTATTAAATTGGGCAGCTTATTCCAGAAAAACCATCCCTTAGACAATCATTGTGGAGAAGTCCTGCCAAGTTAAGAGAAATAATTCCACTGGAGTTATGTCTTTGATCTCCTTAGACAAATCTTCCTGTTAGCAAAAATAAAACAGACAAGAAACTATACAGACAAGTGTGAATGACATCCATTATAGGACTGGAAAAGTTTGTTCCTGCACTTGGGGAGAATGGCCAAGTGACTCTCCAAAGGCTGTCAATGTAGGAATCACTGTAGATTTCTAAGGGCCGCATGATGTTTCATATTGTGCAAAATGAAGCAGGGAGGTGAGGATAAAAGAAAGCCACTTAACTTGCTTCTAAGGCAGTTTCCTAACACGGAAGCTCTTTTCTGTTTATGGATCAGCCTTCATGCAGTAGCATTTCTGTGCTTTCCGCCCCATGAGTGGCGAGGGCTTACTCCCTGTTCGGCCCTGCCCTGCCTTTTTGTGGATTATCTCCTTCAATATCAGAAGGAAGAGCCTGACAGTAGAGGCAGATTCTTGCACAAATTCCTATTTCTTGGTGCTCCCGGCTTCTGCTGCTCAGTATAGACTGGCAGAGTGAGGCCCGCCAGTCTGAGCGCCGCCCTGTTCTCCTGGCCCCATGGAGGCCAGCCACTGCTTGAGGGTAAGTGCTCTTGTCCTCGCACTTACCTCTCTGGTCCATGACTGACTTGGGAGTTAGTTTAGGCAAATAAAAAGAAATTAAGATATGTGCTGAATTGATAGGGAAAAAAAGCTTAACAGTCAGAGAAAAGCAACTTGGGACAATTACTAAGGAAGTTTTGAAAGTTTTCCTTCAAGAAGAGACTCCTGTGTATCAATCCATATATTCAGCTTGGGCCCACTGTATGTAAGGGAACCAGGGCTGTGGATAAAGAGAAGGTTATCTATCTACCTATCTACCTGTTCGTCTGTCTTTCTGTCTATCTATCTATCTATCTATCTATCTATCTATCTATCTATTACAAAGTGATTCGACCGTTCTTACATTGCTCAGAGCTCACCGTGATAAGTGTGGTCACCATCTGTCATTGTACAACATTATTACACTATCCTTGACCATATTTCCTGTTGCCATCTCTGTGACTTATTTTATAACTAGAAGTTTGACCTCTTAATCCCCTTCACCTATTTCACCTGAGAAGGCTATGTTTAAAGTTAAAAAATAGGACATGTGCAATGGAAAATAACTGGGTCTAGTTACGGTTTTGAGGCTAAAACATAAAATTGCAAATGTGCTCTTTTTATATACTTTAAAGTTGTGCATTCAAACTTGAGGTTTCAAGAGTGAGGGTTAGATTCGATTCTCAGTACATACTTGGGGGGGATGTGATTCACAGTACATACTTGGAGTGGAGAGTAAGATGAAGTCCATTTCTGCGTGTGTGAGCAAGGGTTTGAGGCTTGTCTCAGTTACACTGGTTTAAAACAAAAATGCAGGACAAGTTGGTCAGATCAGTTAAGAAAAAGGGGAGAGTAAATCATAAATTTAAAACAGAAGGGAGTCATTCACAATGTGTTTATAAGCTTTCTAGACTATCAAGCATTCAAAGTGGTTGATTTGTAGATCACCTCAGGGTCTGTGGTTCGGGGGTAGAGACAGGACCAAAGGGAAATCTGTATCTTTAGGGTTTTTTTTTATGGTGATAGATTTTAACTAATTAGAATAATAGTAAATGAATAGTAATCCCAAGTTTTTTGTTCTCTATATTACTTGAAAGATAGGTTCAAGTTTAATACAAAATGATGACTTTTTAAAATTAAATGAGTTTTTACTATAAAACAATAATACAAGTTTGGACTCTAGCAATGGGATTGGTAATGCAGAACCCCCCTGAGGAGGGGGGCCCCCTCCCACATGCTGAGGTTTAGTAGGCATTAGGGGGCTCCCCTCCACCTTGCTATGCTGTCCTTCACGTTCTTCTTTTGGCTTACAGGCAGACTTACTTTAGGGGCGCCTGGGTGGCTCAGTATGTTGAACATCCAACTTCAGCTCAGGTCATGATCTCACCGTTTGTGAGTTCGAGCCCCACATTGGGCTCTCTGCTGTCACTGTGGATCCTCTGTCCTCCCTCCTCTCTTGGCCCCTCCTCCACTCATGCTCTCTATCTTAAAAAGAAGTGACCATTAAAAAAAACAAGTATATTTATTTTAAACATTTAAAAGCCTCCATAAAGAGAAACATATACCATTACCTTTCCCAGGAAAGATGGCAAATACATGACCCGCATGCTTTGCCTTCATGGCAGCCATTGCCATCAACCTGAGCTTCCTCCTCAGTGTGTCTAGTTCCAAGGGAGCCTCTCTTCAGCATAGCTGTCCAGGAAGCCACTGCAAATTAATTAGACTTGAGCCCTGTTTGGCATTACTAATTTATATCTTATGTTAATGAGTTTATCAAGTCTTTGAATCAGAGCAAATTTTTTTTAAACTTTAATGTTTATTTTTATTTATAAGAAACAGAGATGGAGCACAAGTAGGTGAGGGCCAGAGAGAGGAAACACAGAATCTGAAGCAGGCTTTAGGCTCCGAGCTGTCAGCACAGAGCCTGACATGGGGCTCGAACTCACAAACCGAAAGATCATGACTTGAGCCGCAGTTGGGTGCTTAACTGACTAAGCCACCCAGTCGCCCCTAATCAGGGCAAATTTTGAGAGTGAGAAAGGAAAGAAAAGTATAAGATTTCAGGATTGAGGGGAAGACTGAGAAATTACCACCAATGACCGTATATAAGTTTTGCCAGGAAGTTTTTAGAGGTAGAAATCCTATACATCAAATATATACTATGTGCCACATACAGTACTTCTTTGTGTTGGTTATGCCATTTATTTCCTTAGCCAGCAGCTGTGAGGTGTGGAGGTAGGCAGGAGAAAGTCAGCGAGAGAGAGAGACAGAGACAGAGACAGAGAGAGAGAGAGAGAGAGAGAGAACAAGCAAACGAGCTCAATTGTATAATGGAAGAAACTGAGCCTTTCTGATATTAAAATGACTTGTTAAGGGGGAAAGAGCTAGTAAGGGCAGGGCTATAACACACATTTCCAGAGTTTGTATCTATCCAGTATACTCTGCAATTTTATACATTGTTCCCAGAGTTATACAGAATCAGAATAGCATGTGTAGCATAAGAATCTTGTCAAGGTAGCCTGCATTTTCAGGGCTATGCCCCTTAGCAACAAAATTCAATATAAATTTGAGTGGACTAACAAATGAACCTTCTATTTGTTCAATACTATGTTATTTCTACTGATGGGCAATAATGTAGTTCCTTAGAGATTATGAATCAAGATATTTTCCCAGTGTGAATCATATTTATTTAAATTGTCCTTAGGAGGGGGTACCTGAGTGGCTCAGTTGGTTAAGTGCTGACTTTGGCTCAGGTCACGATCTCTCAGTTTATGAGTTTGAGCCCCACATCAGACTCTGTACTGGCAGCTCAGAGCCTGGAGCCTGCTTTGGATTCTGTGTCTCCCCCTCTCTCTGCTCCTTCCATGCTTGTGCTCTGTTTCTCTCTGTCTCTTAATAATAAATAAACGTTAAAAAAATTAAAAAAAGGAAAATCAAACATTTAAAAAATAAATTTTTCTTAGGAGTTTTTTTTTGTTTGGTTTGGCTTTTTGTTTTTTGTTTGTTTGTTTTGTTTTTGAGGGAGAGAGAGAGCAAGTGGGGAAGGGGCAGAGAGAGAGGGAATCCCAAGGAGGCTCCACACTGTCAGGGTGGGGCTTGAACCCACGAACTGTGAGATCATGACCTGAGTTAAAATCAAGAGTCAGACGTTTCACTGACTGAGTCACCAAGGTGTCCCAATTATGAGTTTTCTTTTGAGATATTTGCCTGTTGCTGCTCACAATTAAAGTTTCCAACTGTACATTTTCATCTGATAAAATTAAATGCAGTGTTTCAAGGCAAGCTATTTTGTAATAAATACCTCATACTAAATAAAAGAATAACATTTTGAGGATAACACAATCAATGATGTTAGCAAGTACTAGTTTGGATTTAATTAGTGTTATAGAGGCAATTTTTAAAGCTATTGATTAGATCAAGAATTTTATCATCTTTTATATATAACAGACATAAAACCATTTATATACTGGATTATTTTATACATTCCTAATAATGTGGAGTCATTCTTTTATTTTCAATTTCAGTTGACCTCATGAGAGACAGTTTCAGTATCAATTTCAAATCAGTAAGAGCAAATAATGATTCTTCTGCAATGTCATGCTACTGCTCAAGGAAGATTAATTGATAAGTTCTTATTGAGCACCTACTGTATGCCCAGCATTGTTCTGCAGTGATAGTTAGAATGCTGGGGAAATGACCAACAGTGGTTCTTAGTGCTGAAGATTTGCGTGTCTTTCAGCCCCCCTCCTGTGCATGGTCACGTCGGAGATCACTCTCTGACATGATCTGCCACAGCTCAAACGCATCCTCTAATGTTCTCATTAATAATAGCAAACACTTACATGCCACATACTAGGTAACAGGCCTCCCGCACACTTCACAGAATCCATTTCATCCTCTCTACAACCCTATAACATAGATATTCAACTGAATAAAACAGAAATCGGAAACACCAGGAGTTAGGAAACTTTACCAGGATCAAAGCTACAAAGTGATTGGGTTAAGCTTTGGACTAGGTGATCCCACTAGGTATCAGCACACTTATCATATACTCAGGTACCTGAGCCGTAAGCTCTTAATGTAATCCAGGTAGGAGCAGGTGAGTGTCTGAATAGAGGGAGACAGTATGACTGAGAAAGGTGAGAAATGAAGAGGCACACCAAGAATCAGACAGCTGATTAAAGCCACAGTTAAGGTTGTATTTCTAAATGAATCTGTTGGCATTTTAAAATGTATTAATCTGAGCACTGTCTCTTTGGGGCAAAAAGAATCAGCACATTATCAAGTCAGAGCTAGGGTGACCATATCACATGGCTCAATCCAGGACACTTTGGAGAGTAAAGTGGTACTAGTAGTAAATAGTAATTGTGGAACCATCGTGGAAAAAGAATACCAATGGTCACCCTGCTCAGAGCCACCAAAAGAGGTCGTTTTGAAGGACTCTTGGTAGAAACCATACTTGGTGGTTTCTAATTTTGACTGAAAATAATCCTGGGTGGAGAAGGATATATTCAGGACTTGATTCTGGCTGGGCTCCTTCCTTATAGATTATGTCCAAGGACCAGTTTCCCAGCCACCTACTCTCCCTTGGCCCACACATGACACCCAGGCCACTGTAATCATTCAGTTGTGTAGAAGAAAAAGAATTGATTTCATTGTATTAATACATCCGGTGTCATCTCCGTTGTTTACTCATTTCCGATTGCTGCCTTACAGTTGCTCCGCTCTGCTGCTGATTGGTCGGCTGGTATAAAGTACCATGAAGAGTCCATCCATGCTGCTTATGTCCATGTGATAGAGAACAGCCAGCACTATATTTATATAGAAGTAAGTCCTGCTCGTGTAAATTGGTGTGACAGCATGCCTTCCCACGAAAAGCTCACAGACACTGCAGGGTCCCCAGACTCAGGATCTGCTACATTAATCAGCCTAAGTTGAGATGTGAATTCAGGTAACCCGAATTTTCACCTCCCTGGCATACCTGACATTCACTTTGCATTTTCATTAACTCAGGGCTCTAATAGGAGCCCCCAAAGATTTTGTTATTAAAATATATAACTTACTATAATATTAACCAGAAGTACCACAACATGGAGGAGTACATTTTTATTTGTCTTGAGTTGGCGGGTCCAAGAGTAAGGCGTGTGCTCTTCAGGAGAGCACACACAAGGGTAAGTTGCAAAAATGGAGACCACTGGATGCCACTGGCTTGGTGATATTAGAATAGGGGGAGTATAGGGAAAGGAGCATAGACAAGGAAGATGTGGGAATACTGAGGGCACGATCTACCTCCTCCAATCCTCTGTGAGCCACTGTTCATTTTAAATTTTTGCCAGATCCCAGAGTTTGTGTTCAGAGAATAGGAGTAAATCTAGAAACACTGGGTTTAGATTGGGAACCTTGATTGAACTTAAAAGTAGATATAAAGCTAGCTCAGAGCACATGGAAAATCCTGGGGAAAAAAAAAAGTCATGGTACCGTAAAAGTAAATCAGAGCACATCTCCTGTCTTTATTTTAGTCTTTCTTTTCCCATTGAACTTTTTTTTGGGGGGGGGGTAATATGTGGAGGGAGACGAGTTTCCTGGAGAAAATTATCCTAACCCTATATTCCTTCCCCTTGAGTCCAGCCCTCTGCCTTCCATGCAGTGACTACTCACTAAGGGCAAGTAAGAAAGAATTAGAGCTCTATTTGTTTCCCAGGACTGGAGAAAGAAAAGCTGATTAAAAATATTAGCAGGCCAAATGCAATATGGTGTCCTGGATGGGACTATGAAACAGAAAAAGGGCTCTGAATATCAAAGTCTGGAGCTTTGTAGTACTAATACTACTGACACAATTAGTGTTATTAATTTCAACAATTATACCATAACAATATAAGATATTAATGGCTGCCTCATCCATTACCCAGAATCCTTTTGCTTTATCTCTTTTTAGTAGCATTAAGTCAGCTTTTCTTATCAATGCTACCACAGACCTAAATGAGGTCAGTAATGCCATGCAGATACACATGGCTGTCGACACAAACCTGGTAGTTAACCCCTCCAGCAGAGGTAAGTGGTTGGCATTTTCCATGCTCTCCCCACAAAAGAACAGGCCATGACATGTGGCCATGTTTACAGCTGAGGAATGCTAAGCTTCTCTGTAGTATGAATTCAGGAAAACAAATGTGGTTTGGTTGCCACTGAAATTTTTATTGTTTGATGCCTTAAGGGGAAACATGTTGTCAAATGAGTTCCCGCACAACGTCTTCTGGTAGGATTGTCTTAAGACACAGTTTATAGACTTCTGTACTCAAGTATAAAAACATGTAAAGTAGTAAAAGTGATGATGTAGCAAAGGGATGACAACCAAAGTTTGAGTCGTTGCTTATATATCTCTTTAAGATGATTCGCAAAGATTACTTTGCAATGATCAGACTTACAAATCACAAGTGTATTATAACAGTGTATATAAATATGTAGTAGTGACAATATTTGTACCGAATATGCAGCAGCATTCCTTTATGCAGCAACTAAATCTTTTGTACCATTATGATAATAATGTCTTGCCCCAGTTGTTTAGTAAAAATTTTAAATATTTCATAGGTAAATGAATAGTACAGATTACTCAGAGTAAAAAGCACAAATGTTTCTTTTTCCATTTTATTGGTTTATTTATATATATGAAACATACGTGTGAAAGAGATTTGAAGCTACTTAAAATAGATGTTCAGGAAAAGTAAGAGAGCCAAACAAATGAGCCAGGCAAGAGCAGATACTAGGAGATAATAGAGGATGGGTGGAGAAAATTAGACCAGGATGCTGCTGTCTATCCTGCTAGAAAGGTAAACTTAGCATGAGACAGAAAGTTTACCGATAAAGGATTTTAAATCATGGACATTTACATAAGACATGGAGCTATAAACCTAATATCCCTATTGATTAAGTTTGGAATGTTCCTCCCTTTCTAAAAATGTAAGCAACAAAGGATTCACATGATGAAATCCTAGCGGAGCCTCCCACTTGACTGAGGCATTAGATGTGGTAACATAGACGTGCATGAGACCCAGAGTCGAGATGAGACTTCTCTTACTCTCGACATCATTTACTTTCCTAAATGATTTTAGTAATAAGAACATGTCTGCTTTGTGGAATGTTTTTTTAAAAATATGGTGTTTTTTATATAGCACACTGTCCTTATATATTTACTACTAAGATAAGAAAGACTTATAGGATCACTCTCTTTCTTGTAGAACCAGTTTTTCATAAGTTGTGCTGATGACAAAGTTGTGTTCAACAAGATAGGTGATGCCATTGCTCAGAGGATCCTGAAAGCTCACAGGTAACGTTTTAGCATTTTGGTAAAAGTGGTTACTGCAAATGGTTTTGTTTTTTTGTTTGTTTGTTTTTAATAGTTTATTGTCAAATTGGTTTCCATACCACACCCAGTGCTCTTCCCCACAAGTGCCCTCCTCCATCACCACCACCTCTTTTCCCCCCTCCCCCATCCCCTTCAACCCTCAGTTCATTTTCAGTATTCAGTAGTCTCTCAGGTTTTGCGTCCCTCTCTCTCCCCAACTCTCTTTCCCTCTTCCCCTCCCCATGGTCCTCCATTAGGTTTCTCCTTTTCTCCTGTTAGACCTATGAGTACAAACATATGGTACCTGTCCTTCTTCGCCTGACTTATTTTACCCCAATGTTCATTAAATGACTTTTGGCAGTCCATTTAAAAATACTGTCTTTTTCTGCAGGCATAAATTGGGGTTAGCTAAGAGAAGGTTATTGGTTCCTTGAGTCTGATTTCAGTGGCTGAGAATTTTGAGTCCATTTTTGAAGGAATCTGAATTCCAGGGCACAGTCATTTTTTCCTGGCGAGTCTCTTTCCCACGCCGTTAGACTTGTGATTTGATTTATTTAATGGCAGCCAGTGACTGTGTTCACTTAAAAATCAAAGCAAAACAGTCATCATATTTTTCCATGAGTTATATTTAAATTCTAGTTACCCTCTGTCCTATTTCTTCAGCTCATGGGATTATTTTTAAAATAACAATGTTAAAAAAAATAAATAAATAACAATGTTATTAAGGTATAATTCAAATACCATACAATCCACCTACATAAAGGGTACAATTCAGTGGTTTTTAGTATATTTACAGAGTTGTGCAACTATATCTAATCAGTTTTAGAACATTTTATTACTCTAAATAGAAAACCTGTATCTGCTAGCAGCCACTACTGTTTTCCCTCATCTTGTCCCCTTGTGACCACTAAGCTATTTTCTTTCCCTATGGATTTGCCTAGTCTGGGCATTTCATGTTAAATAGAATCATACAATATGTGGTCTTTTGTGACTGACTTCCTTTACTTAATTTAATATTCCCAAGATGCATCTATGTTACAGAATGTTATCAGTGGTTCATTTTTATTTATTTCCAGGTAATATTCCATTTTCTGGATATGCCACATTCTCTTTATCCATTTGGGATGTTTCCACTGTTTTGCTATTTTGATTAATGCTGCTATAGACATTGTGTGTTACTTTTTATGCAGACATATTTTTATCATTCTAGAATTGAAGGGTTATATGGCAATTTTATGCTTAAAATTTTGAGAAACTACCAGAATATTTTCAAAAACAGCTATGTCATTTTATATTCCCATAGTGTATGAGGGCTCCAATTTCTTATCATTGCCAGTAATTACTTAGTGTCTTTTATTATAACCATCCTTATAGGTGTGAAATGATATTTCATTGTGGGTTTGGTTTGAATTTCCCTAGTGAATTGTGTTGAGTATTTTTTTGTTTGTTTATTGGCCATTTCGTGTATTGTCTCTGGAAAAATATTCACATTTCTTGGCCATTTTTTAATTAGGTTATGTTTTTATTGTTGGTTGTGAGAGTTATTTTATATATTCTAGATACAAGTATCCTATCAGATTTATGATTTGCATAATAGTTTCTCCTATTCAGGCTGTTTTCTTTTTTACTTTCTTTTTTTTAATGTTTTATTTATTTATGAGAGAGAGATAATGTGAGCAGGGGAGGGTCAAAGAGAGAGGGAAACACAGAATCTGAAGCAGGCTCCAGGCTTTGAGCTAGCTGTCAGCACAGAGCCTGACATGGGGCTCGAACTCATGAACCGTGAGATCATGACCTGAGCTGAAGTTGGACGCTTCACCAACTGAGCCACCCAGGCACCCCTCTTTTTTACTTTCTTAATACTATCTTTTGAAACACAGAATGTTTTCATTTTGATAAAGTCTAGTTCATCGTTTTTTCTTTTATCAATTCTGCTTTGGTGACAGGGCTACAAAATTACTGCCTAACCCAATACCATGAAGATTTTACACCTCTTTTCTTCTCAGTATTTTACGGTTTTACCCCTTACACTTAGGTCTTTGACTCATTCTGAGTTACTTTTCATATATGGTGTGAGGTAGGGGTCCAACTCCATTCTTTTGCATGGGGCTATGCCCTTGTTCCAGGGCCATTTGTCCAGAAGACTATTCCTCCCCCAATGAATTGTCTTGGCTCTCAGACAACTTCTTTTTGTGGCTGATTTTAGTTCTGTATGGAAGCAGCAGAATACACAAACAGTATCATTACATTTTATATTTCAATTCATTAAACACATACAGTAGAGAATGTAAAGTACATACACATTTGGGAATTAAAACATTTCTGTACTTCCAGCATCACACATACTTGAATATTCTTTTTTCACATAATATGTGGGGGGTTTTAGATCTAAGAACATTTTATAATAGTAAGTACTAGTATTTTATATGATTCATAGTTTATATTCATACACTTATGAATCTTCACAAATACTCCTGAAAGTAGATCATATAGTCTTGGTTGTTGTTATTGTTGTTGCTGTCCCCATTTGTAGAGTTAAAAACTAAGATTCAAGAGGTGATGTGGCTTGACTAAGCCACTAGCAGCAATAGGAAAAAATGTCTTTGAGCCCAAGTCGTTGGACTTTTAAGCCAGTGCCTTCCCCCATACCACGTCACCTCATTTCATTGACAGGTAGATTTAATACCTCCTCAGGGTTGCCACACATTGAAATAAGTGGGTTGGACTTTTGTTGTCACCTCTTCCCATTAGACCAGTCATCAGGTACAGGCTGACTTGAGGAAATGAACATGACCTTGGGTGAGGCAGGTCCCTTTGACCAAGGAGGACAAATCCTGGAGAAAGACTTCACTGTGAGTGAGTAATCAGCATCCAACAGTCTCCGTGGTAAGGGGATGCTGTCTTGACCCCACAGTGCGGGCATTTAGGCGGCACATCGTAATACCCACCACATCCTGCAAGGTATCCAATAGATCTCTCCCTTTACTAGATATCAAAATCACCATTGGACTTTTACAAAAATCTAGGGAGCTGGACTCAATCCAGGCTTGCTGGGTCAGAGTTTCCTGGAACCGGGCCCAGGCACTTGTATTTCATAATGGTCTACCGGTAACTCCAGGGCAAAGTCAGGATTGCTTAGTACTCACCTAGAACAGCACGTATAGCCATAAATATTAATGATGATCTATGCTTTTCCAGGGGACCTCTATCTTTTGCCTTCTCATATACTTTTTTCAAGAAAGTTACCATGGGATCTGTTTCTGAGATGACTTAAAATAGTCTTGTTTACAGTTAAACATAACCACACACACCAAGATTTCTTGTGTCATGCCCAGTCTCTCAATTCTGTGGGTCAATTTATGTCTAATTTACAAAATTAAATTCTTCTGTTAACTCTTGCATTTCAGTGATGCAGGAGTATCCACTTTATCTATAAAGCAAATTTGACAAAAGAAGAAAATGTTTTTCTTGATGAAGTTGAAATAAGTCACAGAAATCCATTAAGTTGACAAATGAGCTCACTGGGCTGAGCAGTGAGTGACGAATATTGTAACCATAATCAACTAATAAGGAGACTGGGCTGAATCTCAGCTTCACTCATCCAAGTTATTAGTTCCCTATAGTACATGTATTAATAAGTACCCGCAAGATTTGTTTTTAAAGGGTTTGGGAGCCTGAACGAACATTTTTCTTTAGCATATTAATTTGACTTTAAAAATCTGGACTTCTAAAATCATAGTATTTCAGGGCTGTAAAGAACTTGAAGATATTTTCCAATTGAATATTTCCCAGTGATCCTATGAGCTGCTTTTGAAAGGAGTAAGGATCTGTGGTGAGAGACCACTGAAGGGGAGCATCTGCTGCAGATTGTGCCTCACACTTGGGAGTTCACAGAGCACGTTAAAGAGCAATTTCAGGCCTCCTTTGTAGAAAACAGGCCATGAGTCCATTGAATTACATGTTAACTGTGTGTTATTTAGCTCTGATGTCTCAATAGTCTCCCTTTCTTTGACAGTCACATTTCAGAGGTCTATATGTTACACATAAAACTTTTCGTGGATATACAAATGTATACTGGAAATATATTTTACATTTCCACCCTTCTCTGTATCTCCACATTATTGTTCGTCTCCTGTCTTAATCATAACTGTAGAATATGTTTTCATTTAATAATTTCAAGTCTGTGAGCTTGTATTCTTAGAAAATGGAGAGATGGAATTAAAAAGCTCACCTTGCAGCCTGCCTGCCATGGGGCTCCCCGCTTTCACTGAGGGCCATGGTATATCTGCCCAAGTTCACTCCCTTTTCTCCTTCATTGTCTTCTCTGTGCCCCACTCTTCTGAGACTCAGAGCTTCCCTATCAGGTCACATGCCTAACAACAACTATAATTTTGGCTGTTGGAAAAAGAAGAGAATAAAGCCCTAAGCAGATGGAGGGAAATGACAGTCAGCATTCAGCCAGGCCTGACCAAGGAACCCAGGCTCTCTTCCAGGTCCCTCCTTCCCTGGAAAGATCAGAGTCTTTTAATTGCCAACTCCCTCAACTGGGCTGGGACTTTATTTTTCTGCCAGTGCTGGAATCCAGGGAACACCAATTCCCTGGAGTGAGTTCTCTGCTTTCCTCACTTCCTTCTTATTCCTTCTCAACAGCCATAATTCTTTGTAGAAATAGGATTTTGCAAAGCCTTCATGCTCTGATCCATGACCTAGAGCCTCAGAACATTGTTCATTCCATGGTGAACCAACAATAGCTATGGGAGTCTCTGTGGATATCAAAAGGTCTGCTCTAGGGGCGCCTGGGTGGCTCAGTCGGTTAAGTCAGCTTCGGCTTAGGTCGTGATCTCACAGTCGTGGGTTCAAGCCCCGCGTCGGGCTCTGTGCTGGCAGCTCAGAGCCTGGAGCCTGCTTCAGATTCTGTGTCTCCCTCTCTCTCTGTCCCTCAAAAATAAAATAAAAATGTAAAAAAAAAATTTTTTTAAACAAAAACAAAAAACAAAAAAAAACCAAAAGGTCTGCTCTAATTAGTAAAACTGTCTTGGCTCCAAACCCACTGGAAGCTTGTCTTTAGCAACTCAAATCCGACTGGAGATCAGGGAGAAGAAATCATAGTCCATAGTCCAAGGTCAGCTGGTTTATCCCATGTTTGAAGAAGCCAAGAGAAAGAGCTGGAACTGACTGATCCAGGTAGAAATTTTATGTGCCCTGAATGAATTGTTCCTGAGGATGAAACAGTTTTGCTTCTGGAAACTTGACAGGCATAATTCTGGTGCTTTGACCAATAGGGAGTGAGGGGCTGCATTTTGCCCTCTTATCAACACAGAGTTGATGCATACAATGAAAATAGGCAGTGGATTTAATGCCTCTCATTTTAATGTTAAACTGCATTGAGAAATATTCTTTTTAAAATTTTTTATTTTTTATTTTTTTATAGTAGTTTATTGTCAAATTGGTTTCCGTACAACACCCAGTGCTCTTCCCCACAAGGGCCCTCCTCCATCACCACCACCTCTTTTCCCCCTCCCCCTTCCCCTTCAACCCTCAGTTCATTTTCAGCATTCAGTAGTCTCTCAGGTTTTGCGTCCCTCTCTCTCCCCAACTCTCTTTTCCTCTTCCCCTCCCCATGGTCCTCCATTAGGTTTCTCCTTTTCTCCTGTTAGACCTATGAGTGCAAACACATGGTATCTGTCCTTCTCTGCCTGACTTATTTCGCTTAGCATGACACCCTCAAGGTCCATCCACTTTGCTACAAATGGCTATATTTCATTCTTTCTCATTGCCATATAGTACTCCATTGTATATACAAATACATTCTTAAAGTACATTGAAAAATACACAATTTTGAAAGTTGTTCAAATTCTTCATGGTTCCTATAACTGCAGAGCAGTGCCAGTGCCAAATAGTGCTTGCAGTTTGCCCATGAGTTGGTGGTATGGGGAATGCTCCTCTGGAGAATCGGAAATTATTTGGGGACCAGGTGTCTGGAGACTTGGGTTCCTTTTAACTCTGTTGTCTCCACCTATGTGACCTTTCAAGCATATCAGGTTACCTTTCTGATGCTCTATTTTTTTTCACAAACAAAGAAAATAATACCTGTTCTACCCAGCTCATACACATGGATGTGCAAGCACTTTGAAAACCAGAGCACATCAATTCACATAAGAAATTATTACATTATTTCCAGGAAATTCATCTTCTGGAAATATACTAGCTCAGCGCACAGTTGAGCAACGGTATAGAAGCACAATATTCAAATCAGCTGTTCCAGAAGCAGTATTTGTGGTAGAAACAGAAATGGTTTAATTAAAGTGATGTTTAATGTGCCTGATTTTAAATTGTCAGGTAACCACTGCTGGACATGTAAACCTTACTTTGGTTTTCTACCTCTGCTGCTTGTTCATCCCGTAACTGGTAGAGACACATTATTCAACCATTGTCCAGAGGGGTCCTGCCAGGAAATGACAGCTTCCTTCTCCTGGGAATCCATTTTTGGATTCTTCATTATTGATGCAATGAACATCCTCCCCCAGATATAAAATGAGGCCCTCAGTAGCATAACATGAATGCAGTTTTACTTTGCTTAAATTTTAGGTACTGTTTTCTTATTACTCTCTGAAGGTGTACAGGCTTTCTCATTGAAATCAGTGGTTATAAATTGAGTCGCAATGTTACCAAGTAGTTTTTGAGTCTCTCTACTTCCGAGGGGCTTTGCGTGCATTGCTTCATTTAAGTCACACACCTACCTTATGAGGTGCATGCATAAACCTTCCCATTCTATGGAGGAGGCAGCAGAGCGCAGGGAGATTAGGTAACTGCGAGAATCAGGTAACCAGCCGGTGAGTGGAACGGAGACTGAGACCAGGTCTCCAGGAGCTTAGCCTGTGCTCTTCACCACTCCGCTATAAAGCTTCCCTCATTTCAGGGGAAGCAGAAATGTTCTAGTATTTAACCTCCCAGAAATCTATGAGAGAAACTTTATTTTAAAATTAACCAGATGAACATTTTTTTTTAAACTAATTGCTTGACAGATAAAAGTTCTTCGGCGTAAAGAGAAGTCTGCCTCCTACAATCACCATATCCTATAATTTGTGTACCACGCTGAGTGTGTTTCAGAAGCACTGTCGTAAAGAAATTTAAACTGTGGTTATAATAAAAAGAACAAAACCATGTAGATTAAGTATGCTGCTGGCTGGTTTCACATTTTTTTTTCTTGTGGGCTAACCTCCAAGCTTTGTAAAATACCTGAAGGAGAGGTCACACTGGGGCAGAGATGATAGGAGATGGTGGCAGGAGAACATTTCATTTCAGTCATTTAACTTCTTTTATTGAATTCCATGAATTATATAAATGGCAATCTCAGAAGAAGGTAGAGAGATGTTAAGATTAGCACAGGGCAGAGGTCAGCAGTCATTTTGGAGTGTAGCTGAGGGACCTGCCTGACAAAGTTTATCAAGTCAAGAGTGAAGTCTTAGACGTGCTGGGCTAACCTTCATCGTCTTTACATTCAAAAGCTTGTGTTTCCAAAAGATAAGCAATGACAATAATTATATATGTGTGTGTGTGTGCACAATGTGCATTATGCCATAATTTATAAAGTTGCACATGTAATATGCAAAATCACTGCCACATACGGCCAGCATTTCTTGTGGACCAGCAACGATTTTAGTTACCGCCCTCATTTACAGGTAAGAAAGCTAAAGCCTGGAAAGGGCACAACACACAATAAAATGGGTTATGTCCCAAACCATGGAGAAGGCTACAGATCCAATCGTCGTATAACCAGTGCCACAATGGTATCATGTTCTCTCCATGAAAATACTACACCCCAAGCACGGTCCTTAGTCCTGGCAGCATTCACAGCTGCAGAATCTACAATGATAAGATTTATACCAGCTCTTGAAGTTTATAGCAGTGAAATACGATCTATAAATTCCAAAGTCCCAGAAAAAACAAAGCATCTCATCATTGGAGAAGCATGAGGAGGCCCTTGGGGGCTTTCTTACAGGTCCTGCCACCCCGCGGCAGGCAGCCCCGCTTCTCCCCATGGCCCCCCGTGATGAGGAGGGAAGTGGGGTGAAGGAGGAGGGGGTTTTTCCTGAGAGAAGAACATGGAGGGAAGTGTAGAGGAAAGCCATATGCGTGGTGAATTAACACTATGATTTTAAAGGTGGAGGCAACATTACAGCAGTCACAAAAATGGAAAATATTAAAGGTCCCACACTCTCACCACCCTAAAAACTCACTTTTTACATCCTTATTTTCTTTTTGTTTATGTTAATATACATATATTTTCTGTTGAGTTGTAATTTCTTTCCTTTTTTCTATAGATCACCTGCATTTCAGTTTCAAATTCCATTTCCACACAATAGAAGGAAATTTAGTTTAGTCTCATACTGATAAATGTGGACAAGTTCAGCGATTTCTTGCTATTTCTGCTCTGTACGCCATCAGTCAGGTGTTACCTGGCCTCTCCTCTCCTCTCCTTCCCTCCCGGACACACCCTGTCCTTGGTATGGTTGGTAAGGGCCCTAGATCTTTGGAAAGAGACTTCCAGCCCTCAGTATGGGTGTGTCTTGGGCCCGTTCTGGAGTCTGCTTCCTGTGACATAGGGGCCTACATCTTCTCCATTCAGACCTGCCTTTCCTCTGCTTCTCCTTTGTTGCTGCCACATCACGTGAGCTGGTGGACCTTTCTCTGGGGCTCCCTGAGAAGCAAGATTATATCTCACACTCAGATCCTCATGGCTCCCCTATCCTGTTGCAAGGTGATGGGGTCTATCCTGTTCTTCCTGGAATTCTGCTTGAGGGTGAAGGACAGGATCCCTGCGCAGAGTCTCACTCTTATTTCTTTATACTCTTGGCTGAGCTCAAAGGATCTCTACCCGGTCAATAGAAGTCGATATCTTGTGTCCTGTTTCCTCTGTGAGAGTGCCATCTTAGGGGCAATGCCTGCTTCAGATCTCCAGTCCCAGGGTGGTGGAAGGTCATGCATTTAAGGGACAAGTTGCTTCCTATTTCATAGTATCAGCAGCCACATCTGTAATGGTCTTGGCTTAGGGCCATTTTAACACAGTACCCGGCAGTATTTTGCTAGTCATGATAATGGTCATTTTTAGTAGTAGCTGCAAAATGTTCAGTCTTAGAGTGACTGTAACATAATTTAGTTAACCACCCCCCATTATTGGACATTGATTTCCAATTTTTAGATATCGTACACAGGACTGCTATAAGAGTTGGTGAGTTTTGAAAGAAAACTTATTTTAACCAAAAGTCTGAGAATGCAGTTTTATAAAATTGTTCTGAACTGCAGTGGATGAAATGATTGCTTCATCCATGATGGCTTGGAGCCTACTAGCTCTCACCTTGTTTTCAAGATCATAAATAATCCTGCCCATAAGGGACGCAGGTTCTTGCAGTCCTTTGCACCACCCGGACGTTATGAAGATGCAGTATTTTCCGGGCAGCTGAGAACTATTGTCTTCTGGAGATTGCATCTGGGAAGGAAAGTCGACATATTATCGAGTAGATTATTGCTCTTCATTGGCTTAAACTCAGCCACGATTTTATGGTTTGAAATTCAAGAACCCCTTTTTCTGCAGCAGTGAAAATCTAAGTCATTTCTGTTAACTTGCAGAACACAGTTTAAAATTTTCATCATTCAGGAAATTCAAGAACTACTGCATTGGAAAATGGCAAAGACCCTGATATGGAGCTAACAGAGTTCCGAGAACAAGAAAATGTGAACATTTTGATTCCTAAAACTAAATTTGCAAGAATATTTTATCTGAAGATAAAAGATTTTTAAAAATTTTTTTAATGTTTATTTATTCTTGAGAGAGACAGAGTATGAGTGAGGGAGGGGCAGAGAGACACAGAGAGAGAGAGAGAGAGAGAGAGAGAGAGAGACAGAATGAATGAATTTGAAGCAGGCTCCAGGCTCCGAGCTGTCAGCACAGAGCATGACGCGGGCTTGAACTCACAAGCCATGAGATCATGGCCAAAGTCAGACACTTAACCGACTGAGCCACCCAGGCACCCCTGAAGATAAAACATTTTGATAGGACATTTCTCATTATCCTACTGTGATCTCCATTTGATATGGATATGATAAGAGATCTCCGTTTTGAGGTCACCGCTGCCTTTATAAAACACAATGATAGAAGGGAATGATGTTTACAAACAGAATCACAAACCCTTGGTGTTCAAGACCAATAATACCACTCCTCAGTGGTATTCATGACTTATGTGGGTCAGCAGACATAGCAAAATATATACTTAGAAATAGTAAAAACTTAGAAACAATTTAAATGCTCATCAATAGAGAAGTGCCTTAGATATTATAGTAAAGATGTGTGGGGAATACTGTATCACTATTATTAAAAACGGACAGGGAGGGGCGCTTGGGTGGTTCAGTTGGTTAAGCCTCTGACATTGGCTCAAGTCATGATCTCATAGTTCGTGAGCTCAAACCCTGCGTCGGGCTCTGTGCTGACAGCTCAGAGCCTAGAGCCTGCTTCGGATTCTGTGTCTCCGTCTCTCTGTCTCTGCCCTCCAATGCTCATGCTCTGTCTGTCTCTCTCATAAATAAACATTAAATAATTTTTAAATGGATAAATCTCTATGTACAGATATATAAATGAAAATAACAGTCATAAAAGTGTGTATAGTATTCTAGCATTTACATAGAAGAAAAATATATACATGTGCCTATTAATCCGTAGACTATTTCTGAAAGAACATGGAAGGTAACAGGAGTTGCCCCTCAGGAAGGGGAAACAGCATCTGGGGACAATGGAGAGAAAGAGAATTTTTTTCCATCATATAATCTTCTACCTCTTCTATTTTTTACTATGAGCATGTATTACCCAGTAGAAAATATAATTTATTTGAATATTCCTCAAAAAATTAAACATAAAATAACTGCATGATCCAGCAATGCCATTCCTGAGCATATTCCAGAAGAACTGAAACCAGCGACTGAGGTCTATATACCATTGTTCACTGTCACGTAATTCACAATAGCCTAAAGGTGGAAACAGCCCCGGTGCCAATCAACAGATGCCTGGATAAAGAAAACGTCTATTATATATATGGTGCAATGTTATTCAACCACAGGAAGGAAGGAAATTCTGACACATGGACGAATCTTGAGGATGTTATGCTAAGTGAAATAAGTCATACACAAAAGGACAAATATTGTATGATTCCATCTAGAGGGAACATCTGGAATGGCAAATTCATAGAGACAGAAAGTAGATTGGAGATTACCAGGGGTTTCCAGGGAGGGAAAATGTGGGAGTTATTGCTTAACAATCACAGTTTCTGTTTGGGGTCATGACACATGACAAAGTTTTAGAAATAAAATCATGATGGTCGCACAACATGTGAATATAACTAATATCACTGTACGGTATACTTAAAAATGGTTAAAATGGCAAATTTTGTGTTAGATATTTTTAGCACGATAAAAATTCAAATAACATGTAATTTAAAGAGAAACTTAATGTAAGCTTTGCAGCTTGATCTCTTCTCTGCCCGAGGCTTCCCAGAAACAAACATTCTTCCAACCCAACCCCACTCTCCCAAAGCAGATAGTTCGAGTGCATAACATGTGCAAGGATCCTCTGTGGGGCACTGTCCAAAATAGACAGATATGTGGACATATGTCCCTTGTTTCAAAAGAGCTTATCACGTAGCCTAGGCAGCAGATGTGTATGTCACTATCGTGTAAAGCAAAACGGGTGCTGAATAGACATCCGTGCAGTGTGCCTTGGGAGTTCAGAGGCAGGAGCAAACCAGCTTCGACTGGAAGATTCAGGATGACTTGGCCAAGGAAGGTGTCTTTTAGCTGCCTTGGAGGGAGAAGTGGGATTCTATGGGCAGAAAAGGTATTCCAGACTCAGAGTAGATGAGCCTTAGAAGGGAGGTACACCTCGGAGCAAAGAGCAGTGGTCTGGCACCGGACAGTGGGTCCGGCAAGATCCTCTGGAAGGCAGTTCTGGAAAGGCAGCTGAGGCCAGGTAGTGTCAGTTTTTAAATGTCTGGTTTAACTCATTTGGACTTTTAAATACTGGTGATGGGGAAATAGCTTAGGTATTTTTTCTGTTCTGTCACACTATCTCATTTACCTTTTAAGGCTGTGACCCTCTAACCCTTATCAGGCAGAGAACTTGAGGAGTTTCCCTTCTTTAAAATTCATTTTTTCCAACTCAAACTATGTTTGCCATCTAGTGATTAATCCATGCCATTGCAACAACCTACTTCAGATGCCTTGGTCCTCAGCGCTGAGGTTAGGCTCCTGGGCCACAGACCCCATTGTGCTTGGCTGTCACTCCTGCCCTGAACTTCACCTTCCGCCAGCCCTGATACATACATTGGTGTTTGGAGACATTGTAATGAAATCTGACCCCTCACAGTGTAGTAGTATTATTCACATGAAAGAAAAATGTAGTTGCTTTGAAGAAAATGAACCTTAGAAATTAAGTATTAAGAGAAGTTTAAATAGCATCTTTGTGTGAATATGAATCTCTCAGATATACGGACAAGATTTCTCGACCACAATAGATACCACAGTCCTTTCCAGCTCCCACTTCTTCCTCTGTATCCCAGAAATGGAGGCAAGGATTTTACCAGCTCTGTCTCCAAATAGTGATACCTATTTGGACGTGATTCTCCAATTTTTTTACTTTCTGAATGGAGATCTAAGTAAGTAGCCCCACTTCCTTCTTTTATTTGTTACATTATGGGGTAGCTAAAGCTACTCGAAGATTTTTCTTTCAAAGGCTGGCCTCAATCAGTTGGAACAGTGGGCCAAGACATGATGAGTTATATATGCAGAGGATTTGAAAATCGTCCCTCAGGTTTCTTGAAGGACCCAGGATAACATTTTGCAGCGGAACCAATTTTCAGAGCTGAATGAGAGTTTCTAAACAATGATGATACAACTTGTTATACATGAAACTATTACTATGATACCTTTTCCAAAACTTAGTTATAACCCCCACCCCACCTTCCATGGGTTCAAGCATGGATTGCTTACAGTGGATTTTGTCCTAGGAAGAATTATGCTGTAGAAAGTATAGACTTCCCACTCTACTGCCAAGTTCAGCTGTTACCTGGATGACAGCTTCTGGCCTCCAGTCCAGCAGCACCTTCCAAGCCCTGAAATGTGATAGAATGTATTATAGGAAGCCAGTAGATCAATCTCTAAAACCATGTGGGACTGCCTACCATATCATTTTTTGGTGAATCGCTCTGCATCTGACTTTTGTAGGGAAAGCCAGAGATACCGGGTGTATATTGTGATACCACTGCTGCCAGGATTTGAAGGAGACATTTCGACGGGTGGAGGAAATGCTCTGCAGGCAATAATGCACTTCAACTACAGGTGCCAAAGTTCTAAAGTCATCTGTTTTCCGCTTTCTATCAGTCACGCATGTAAGCTGGTGAAAGGAATGGAAATGTTTCTCCACATCTATTCAGGGAGTGTTGAACAGATGAACGCTTTATTTTACTTGTCACTCTTGGCCTGTTTACTAGTTGATAACATTCAAATAGGGCCTAAAATCACAAATGGCAGGCCTGGAACACATGGCGAATATAAAAAGAACTAAAATATAAAGCTGTCTTTTATATTCATTGCTTATAAGCAAGACATGTGTATACATAGATCTTGTAAATGGAGACAAAGACTTTATATATAATACACACATATATACATATTATATACATATGTACACTATATACACATTTATGTGTGTATATATATATGTACACATATATGTGCATGTAGATATTTATTATATGTATAGACTTATGTACAAGATTGATTTAAAAATTATCTTTAAGCCACCACATAGTTATTGAGTTTTCCATATTATTTGAAGAAAAAAATTAAATTTCCATGTGTTTGTTTATGATTTCTAGGTAGCAAATTTTTCACCAAGGTGAAATGGTAGCCTTTGCCAGGAAATAAGTATGAAGGTTCTCTCCTATCTTCTGGAATTTTAATTCTATTTTCTCTACCCCATCTTTGTTAAAATTTTAAGGAAAGTATTAAATCCTGTTCTCGATATTCTAAAAAGCAGAATTGCCATATTCACTTTAAAAAGTCCTGGGAAGCGTTAGTCTTACCCAGTAGAGCGGTATGGAGAGGGTTAAGCGGTACGTCTGGTGAACGGACAGGGAGGTAGTGTAGAACGTGATGGGAAGGCACCCCTCACACTCTGTCTGGGTCACAGAGCTGGAAAAGAGACTGGGAATGAAGAGGTAAGTGAACAAGCCTGGGCATGAATCCCAGCGCCCAGTTACAAGGTCTGGGACCTAAGATACAAAAGAACCCTGCTAAGCATGGCATTTGTAAGAAGTCAAAGCAAGGACAGGAACCTAGATGTTTTCTTTTAATATCCCTTGTACTTCAGAACCACCTGTAATTTCCCACCTTTCTAATCAAACCCTTTTGTGAGGGAGGGGCCACTGAGGCCTGGCCCAGAACCCCCAGTGTGTAAAGCAGATAAAGTTGCAAGAGCTTGGTCAAATTAGGGGTAGGGGCTCCCATGCCTTCCTGCTCTCACCCCCACGGTACCCCCTGCAGGATCTGAGGGTCCTCCAGGCACAGTTTGTGGGCACCATTGTGGTGATCTTTTTTTTCAATCCTCTTGTTTCTTACTAACTGAGGTATTTCTATTAACCAGTATTTCAAGTAAAGATTTTTTTGCTTCTTCTGGGGTAGTTTTGCCTGGTTACAGTATGATGGAACTTTAACTATGCTTTGGGCTATACGCTTTGATTGAAGATCTGCCCATTTCTAATATTATCTGATTTATAACATGACAAACAAAGCTTTTCAAGTATTTAAGGCACTGACATAATGTTTAATTGGATTTTATCCACTTCATTTGCCATTCTAATATTATTTTTGGAATATTATCAATTGTAATTATTTTCTATGACTATTTTCTTGGGTTTGAACCAGCTGAATGAAATAACACTCTTGGCTTTTGTTCAGCAGCTAAAACTCTAACCTTTTACTATGCAAAAACATCTCTATTTGCTGACATCATCTTTAAGAATATCAGTATTTCCCAGGGATAACTGTATTTTTAATTACTTTTACAGAGAAGCAGATAGAGCATAAAATTTTTTGGTTTGCCCCTCTTTATAATTCACTATTAATCAGAGTTCTGAGAGACAAAATCATTAGTAGAGTCAGTTATCTGGAACTATATTTTTCACTTCCAAGGCATTTGCCGACTTTATAGAAACAGCCAATGTGTGTAGTTTCTTTAACTCAGAAATTATTCTGTCCTTTTTACCTCTAAAAGTAACGTGAGTCTGTAAGTGTTCTCATCTCTTGAGTTATTTTAAATTTATCTTAGCTGTCACCAGATTTTCTAAGAGAGAAAGTTCATTCATAGCCCATCTTTTTAAAATAGCATCTCTTTCTGAAATCTAATGTCAATTTTGTGACATTTCCATTTACCTACCTCTAAACTACCTGTCCCATCAGTTCCATTACAAAAGTGATATCCAGGTGTTTTTTTAACTTCTTAAAAGTCCATGTAGCAACTTCTCATAAAAGCACTTGTTCTGTTGTTACTTGGAGGTTAGGCCCATCCTTCACAGATACCGCAATTGGGAACGGTTCCTTTGAAACCTCTGTAATTATTTCTTTCTTTTCCATGTGTTCAGAACCATGTGCAGAGGAGAAAATTCCATCCTTGGGCAGCTAAAAGCAACGCGTAAGTAACAGCTTTTATTTTCCTCCACAGTTGTCTTTGGTGACATATCTGTAATCATTAATGTTTTCATAGTGTGACTGTGAAACTCTTTTCACAAGTGGTTGTCCACAGAATGTTCAACTGAGATCAATCACTTATTCTCATTAGATTGTCTAGAGAAATATTCAAATAAAGACATCACAACTTCAGATGCATAGGTAATGAAAAATAAGAGTATTTTCGTTATTTATTTTTATTTTTTATAATAGTTATTTTGATAGTAAGTGGGGTTTGTAAGGCACTTCACAAGGACCCTCCTGTGTCTTCTCCTACGATCCTTCACCACAGTCCTGGGATGGAAGCAAGACATGTGTCATTTCTGCTTTAAAGTGAAGGACACAGATGCTATAAGGTCAACAGCTATTCATGTGGCCTCCTGTTACTCAGAGGTCCCAGGGTTGTCACAACACTGTCTTATATTTAGAGAAGAAAACCGATTTTATTTATTGTATTTGGCCACCATACACTAGGCTAATCCTTTGCAGGTATTGTACTAGAGGTAAATAAATCAGGAAAAAAAGCTCACAGTAATACCTTTCACTTCTGCAGTTCTTCACTTTTTCAAAGGCAGGCACTTTCTCAGGTACCGACGTGGGGCTCAATCTCACTACCATGAGATCATGATCTGAGCTGAAATCAAGAGTCAGATGCTTAACTGATGGAGTCACCCAGGTACCCTAGATATCTTCTTACTGGGCCCTTCTTTAAACTCCCAGCTCCCACATATTGTAACTATGGGTTTACTTGTCTGTATCTCCTGATGCTAAGTTTAGCACACAGTAGGTCCTCGATAATGTCCTGTATCTTGTACAGGAGGTACAGGAACTTCCACAAGAACTAAGCTGAAGTCAGAACTCAAATTGTCTGACCCCCAGTTCGGATGGGATACAGATTGTGAAAACTTGGAGGGCCACATTAAAAAGAAGTAGATTTTATCCTGAAGAAGACAAGATAAGGTTGGTGAAAGGCTCTGCTCCCTGAAGTGACCCTATCAAGTGCATATGTTATTATGCAAAGATTAACTTACTGTTAGTAAAAAAAAAAAAAAGTAGAGAGAGACTGGTGGCAGGCACAAAATAAAGGCGCACTAGCAAAGGAAAGGAGGCTTATGTATGAGTTCAACTGGGAAAGAAGACTTGAGAAGGTGTGGGAATAGGAAAGTGAGGGGAGTATCAGAGAATCCTGAGAGGTTCTAGCAGCTGACCTGGACAATGGAGCTGCCACAAGGAGGTCTGGAAAAGTCATGCTGAGAAATCACGGTTATATGAGGCCTTGTCTTCAGGCCTTCACGCATGCTACAAACCTCAACTGAGGTTTTTGAAGATTTTATTTACATTGGTAGCCTCCTAAATGGAGTGCACTGGGTGATGTATCAGAATGTAGGGAAGAAAATATTTAGTCCTTCCGTGTGTGTCTATTTTTCACTTACAAATAAGGAATTGGGACTTCAACAGGAATGGCAGGGTAAAGATCTCCAAGAATCCCCTCCTTCAAAAAAGCAACAAAAATACTGACAGAAATTGTCAAAATGAACTTTTCTTGAGAAAGAGAGAATGAGGGAGAGTGCAAGCGGGGCAGAGGGTGAGACAGAGAGAATCCCAAGCAGGCTCCATGCTCAGCACAGAGCCCTACATGGGCCTCTATCCCATGACCCTGTGATCATGAACCAAGCCAAAATCAAGATTCAGATGGTCAACTGACTGAGCCACCTAGGCACACCAAAATCAACTTTTTTAGAACTCTAGAAATTAACCAAAGGCTTGCAACTCTCTGAGGAGTATTTATTCAAGAAATACAACACAAGGTTGGTGAAAGCAGCAAGCTTTGTAGCACTTTCATTTGCTCTCTCCCCATCATTCTCTCTTTAGTTCCACAGTCGCCTTCCTTGAACATCACCTCCTCATCACTGTGAAAACTAGCAGCCTGTCAGCTTGCAGAAGGAGGCATGGGTTTGAAGCTTCTCAGAGAATTGTCATAATTTGACCTATCTGACAGTTTAAAAGACTTTAAAACACCTAATTTAACTATATTCAAAGAACTAGAGGAAATAATACCCGAAGAACTAAAGAGAACTATAAAAAAAATATCTCCCTGGGGTGCCTGGGTGGCTCAGTTGCTTAAGTGTCCATATCTGACTTTGGGTTAGGTCATGATCTCAGTTTGTGAGTTCAAGCCCCACATCGAGCTCTGTGCTGACAGTTCAGAGCCTGGAGCCTTCTTCAGATTTTGTGTCTCTCTCTTTCTCTGCCCCTTCTATCCTTGTGTTTGTTCTCTCTCTCTATCTCTCAAAAATAAATAAACTAAAAAAATTTAAAAATAATAACTCCCCAAATAGAGAATATTTTTTTAAATAAAAACTTTCCATAAAAGTTCTTTAAAAAAAAAACCCAGATATAAATTGTGGTGTTGAAAAGTATAATAACTGAAATGAAATGTTTGTTAGAGGGATTCAGTAGCAGAAAGGAGTAGTCAGAAAAATCAACAAACTTGAAAACAGATCAATTGAAATTATACAGCCTGAGGAACAGGAAGGGAAAAAGAACACAGACAAATGAACAGAACCTTGGAGACCTGTAAAATGCTATCAGACATACCAGCATACACATAATGGGAGTCCCAAAAGAAGAGAGAAAAGTGTAGATAAAACATATAAAGAAATAATGACTGAAAAATTCCCAAATGTGATGGAAAATATGAATCTAACATCAAAGCTCAACAAAATTCAACAAGGATAAAGCACTTCATAACAAAATACAGCATAATCAAACTATACAAAGACAAAGACAAAAAGAGAAGTTTGAAAGTGGCAAGAGAGAAGGAAATCATCAAATACAAGGCATCCTCCATGGGATTAATAGGCAGTTTCTGATCAGAAAGCATGGTGTTCTGAATGCACTGTGATGACGCATTCAATATGCTGAAAGAAAAGATTATCAACGAAGAATTCTGTGTCCAGCAAAACATCCTTGAAAATGAAGGAGAGGCAGAAGTTACGATGGCGGAGAGGTAGGGGGACACTGGGCTTTCCTGCTCCCTCCAAATAGCTGTATTGAGGTCAGATTGCTTGGAACACCAGGGGAATTGATCTGCAGAGTGGCGGAAGGCTCGCCACAGTTGGAGGGAGACAGCCTGGCATGTATGAAGACCGTGGCTGTGAATTGGGGGAGAAATAAACATCAGCGCCATGGAGGGGAGGTAACCCATTCCATGGAGAGACAAATGGGAGAGAGAGGTGTTGAGAGAGTGCAGCATCGAGTTAGCATAAGAGGAAAACCTCTCTGGACCACAGACTAGGGAGCAAGAAGTACTGAGTGTCCCAGTTCTTTTTTTCCAAACAGCTTTTGGAACTCAAACTCTGAGGTTTGGAAGTGTGTGACTTTCTCTGGAGTGGAGCTGTGGCAAGTGCTGCTGGGGAGGAGGCATCTGACTCCAGAGTGTATAACATGGTGTAGTGATCTCCTAGGTGCTTTTGGAAGAGGGTTAATTGCCTCCCCAAAGACAAAAGACCCTGTAGGTGCCAGCCAAAGGCCTTCCATCAGCAGGGTGGAGAAACTTTACCCTGGAGGAGTGCTGTGCTGCGTCATTTAAGACTTTGGGTTTTGAATCCAAGCCACATGCCAAAGAGTAAATGCAGGAAAGTTGTGGTGCAGGGTGAGCTGACTGCCCTCGCTGTCTTGTGAGGGTTGCCTGGAGAACGGGGATTGAGATACCTGATCTAAAGATGAAAACTTGGGGTGGTGCCATTTTTCCCCACACACCAACATGGCTGGACCTTGGAGAGCAATACAGCAGCCCCCTGTGGAGGCGGGACCCACTTATACCAAATCCTGCCCCTCCATGCCTGGCAACTGCTTATTTACTCGGGTAAGACTGACTCAGAGCCAGCACAGCTGGCCTCCCCCCAGACCAGCATAGCCACCATCCTCAGGCAGAAGAGTAAACCCTTTTTTTTTTTCTCTTTTTCATCCTTCTTTTTTTCTTTTGGAGTCAGACTCATAGTTCCTTATTTGTTTGGTTTTTTTTTTGTTTTTTGTCATTTCCTTTTCTCTCTTTTTGGAATCAACCTTTTTATTCTTTTTCCTTCTGCCCTTTTTGTTTGTTTCTTTTTCTTTGGAATCAGCCTTATGGTTTTTTTGACTATTTATTTTTTCCTTTTCTCTCTTTATGAGATCACTTTCCTTTCCTTTTCTCTATTTATGGGATCAGACTTCCGCCTCTGCCCTTTTCCCTCCCAGCATTACATCAACAAACAAATCAAAGTCACCTAGTTAAAGGTCCAAACCCTTGGCCACTTCCAAGTAAAGAGGAACTCTGCAGAGCACTAACCAGTGGGATAGAGCAGCCACAATGCAACAACAGAAAGCACAGAGAATATACCAGAAACACTTCTTGAAGTACCAGGCCCTGGACAGCATATGGCCCCTTTTAATACAGCATCACTCTCAGGTGCAGGAAACAAAACAAGCTTTTACTTATTTTTTTTAATTTTTAAAAAATAGTTTATTGTCAAATTGGTTTCCATACAACACCCAGTGCTCTTCCCCGTAAGTGCCCTCCTCCATCACCACCACCTTTTCCCCCACTCCCCCTTCCCCTTCAACCCTCAGTTCATTTTCAGTATTCAGTAGTCTTTCAAGTTTTGCATCCCTCTCTCTCCCCAACTCTCTTTCCCCCTTCCCCTCCCCCTGGTCCTCCATTAGGTTTCTCCTGTGCTCCTGTTAGACCTATGAGTGCAAACATATGGTATCTGTCCTTCTCTGCCTGACTTATTTGGCTTAGCATGACACCCTCGAGGTCCATCCACTTTCCTACAAATGGCCAGATTTCATTCTTTCTCATTGCCATGTAATACTCCATTGTATATATATACCACATCTTCTAGATCCACTCATCAGGTGATGGACATTTAGGCTCTTTCCATGTTTTGGCTATTGTTGACAGTGCTGCTATGAACATTGGGGTACATGTGCTCCTATGCATCAGCACTTCTGTATCCCTTGGGTAAATCCCTAGCAGTGCTATTGCTGGGTCATAAGGGAGTTGTATGGATAGTTTTTTGAGGAACCTCCACACTGTTTTCCAGAGCAGCTGCACCAGTTTACATTGCCACCAACAGTGTAGGAGGGTGCCCGTCTCTCCACACCCTCGCCAGCATCTATAGTCTCTTGATTTGTTCATTTTAGCCACTCTGACTGGTGTGAGGTGGTATCTCAGTGTGGTTTTGATTTGTGTTTCCCTGATGATGAGT